>OY821520.1:236568363-236783363 GCA_963682025.1 Cordilura impudica | reverse complement strand
TCAATTGTGCGTAACCACTTTTTTTTTGCAAAGCACAACAAAAAAAAAAAATTGAATAGTATAGGAGACTTTAACCCTTTGAACGGTACAGTTGCATATCTGCAACCAACCGAAAATTTGCCTGCCAATTTTATTGAATATATTAAGTAAAAGAAATTTATTTTGCTATACTGTTTATCCGTCAAGATCCCTTATTAAAATGCTACCAAAAAATGTTAAAAATATTTTTAAAACTGATCTCAAACTCGAAATGGCTGAGGTTATGGGCAAAATGGTAACCATGGGTACGGACAGAAAAGAGAGGGCAAAAACAAAACATATCCCAAGGCGTTAATAAAATAATAACTTTTTTTAAAGGACTTAAAAAATAAAATTCACTATGCGAAACTAAAAATTCCTGTTTTAACACCCTCCACACTTCAGTGGCAGAGTGTATATATAGGTTTGTGATTCCGTTTGTAACGCATCGAAATAAATTCCGGAGACCCCAAAACCATATATTTTCTTGATCATTATAACAAGGGAAGTTGATTTAGCTATGACCGTCTGTGCATCTGTCCGTCTGTCTGTGGAAATCACGATCACAGCAACAGTACCAGTAACATATGAACTGTAATGATGCAGAATTTAACTCACTTTGGGTTAAGTTCAAAATAAGGTCACACATTTCGCACTTCGGGTTTCTATATAGAAGCCCAAATACAGAAAGGGAACATAACTATAATGGTTTCGACGCCCTTTCTGTATTCATATCTAGAATCCTAGAGAGTTGCTCGAATAGTGAAATCGTTGTTGCCCACGATTTTAATATTCATAACTCTACCATTCGAGTCAAACAACTCCTGAAGGCCGTTACGTTGAGCTTATCGCGGCGCACAACCATCTAGTGCAACTAGTGAATCAACCAACGCACATTCCGTGCGTTGAAGGGCAACAACAAAATACTCTCGACCTTTTTCTCACTTCACACCCAGTATAAAGTGAAAATATTTGCACCTCTCGGTAATTCGGATCACTGCACCATTTCCGCATCCTTTTCGTATTCTGTACTTCAAATTGTTTCAGCACCAGCTATGAAGCATGCATACCAAGATTATTCAGTCCATCAAAGCACATTTCGGCTAAACCTAATCAAAAATTATGGTTTAACCAGACTTGCAGAAATGCAGTCAGATCCAGAGAGGAAGCATTCAGATATTGGCGTGAAAATAAAAATTCCGCCACTGAACTGCAACGGAAACTGGCGCGAACTGAATGTGCCTAAACACTAAGGCGCCAAAAGTTTCTTCAAGATCAGCGTCTTTATGCGAGAGTATTTTGTTGTTGCCCTTCAACGCACGGAATGTGCGTTGGTTGATTCACTAGTTGCGCTAGATGGTTGGGCGCCGCGAAAAGCTCAACGTAACGGCCTTCAGGAGTTGTTTGACTCGAATGGTAGAGTTATGAATATTAAAATCGTCGGCAACAACGATTTCACTATTCGAGCAACTCTCTAGGATTCTAGATATGAATACAGAAAGAGCGTCGAAACCATTATAGGTATGTTCCCTTTCTGTATTTGGGCTTCTATATAGAAATCCGAAGTGCGAAATGTGAGACCTGATTTTGAACTTAACCCAAAGTGAGTTAAATTCTGCATCATTACAGTTCATATGTTACTGGTACTGTTGCTGTGATCGTGATTTCCACAGACAGACGGACAGATGCACAGACGGTCATAGCTAAATCAACTTCCCTTGTTATAATGATCAAGAAAATATATGGTTTTGGGGTCTCCGGAATTTATTTCGATGCGTTACAAACGGAATCAGAAACATATATATACACTCTGCCACTGAAGTGTGGAGGGTGTTAAAACAGGAATTTTTAGTTTCGCATAGTGAATTTTATTTTTTAAGTCCTTTAAAAAAAGTTATTATTTTATTAACGCCTTGGGATATGTTTTGTTTTTGCCCTCTCTTTTCTGTCCGTACCCATGGTTACCATTTTGGCCATAACCTCAGCCATTTCGAGTTTGAGATCAGTTTTAAAAATATTTTTAACATTTTTTGGTAGCATTTTAATAAGGGATCTTGACGGATAAACAGTATAGCAAAATAAATTTCTTTTACTTAATATATTCAATAAAATTGGCAGGCAAATTTTCGGTTGGTTGCAGATATGCAACTGTACCGTTCAAAGAGTTAAAATCACCTATACTTTTCCATTTTTTTTTTGTTGTGTTTTGCAAAAAAAGGTGGTTACGCCCAATTGAAAATTTTTTGTTTTTTTTTTTTGTAAAATTCAAAATAAACAATAAAAAAATTAGAGTTAGATTTGTTCATACTGGATGTGTTTCTTATAATGGAACCAGGCTTATATATGGTGCAATCATGACGGATCTTTGAGCCGACCGACCAAAGCTTATGTATCGAAATTTATACATCTTCGTATATCTGGCCTAAAGTTTGATGACGAAGTTTATAAAAATACACTGACAGACGGACGGACTTATAAGAAGGATTCCAAAGAGATGACATTAATAATCATTAATTTTCTTTTATCTAAAAAAAAGAACTTTTTACTTTATTTCTTTAAAATTAATTTAAACTAAATATAAAAACAAATGCCCGCCTCTAATGACGATAATGCCGCCAATCTTCTTTGATCATATCAGCCGCTTTTTCAGCAATCATTAGAGTGGGAGCATTAGTATTGCCAGTTGTAATGCTAGGCATAATGCTGGCATCTATAACTCTAAGCCGCTTAATGCCATAAACTCGTAAACGAGGATCAACAACAGCATCTCGATCTGTATGGGGACCCATTTTGCAAGTGCCCACCGGATGATAAATGGTTTGTGAATAATAACGAGCTAAACATTCCCAAAAGGCATCACTTAAGTACTCCACATCGGGACAATTACGCCAGACATAAATGTTGAGGGTGGCATTGAGGCGACGCAATATGGGGGTCTGTGTAAATTGATGAGCAAATTTTAAAGCATCAACCTGAATAATTAGAAAAAACGAAAAAATTAAACTTGGTTAAATGCTTAATTGCTTAAAACCATTTATATTACCATTATGGCCATATCCAGCGGATGGTCATAATAGTTGGCATGAATTTTTGGATAAATTTTATTCGAATTCGATGCCAGCTCCAACCAGCCCCTACTTTTTGGCCGCATTAGCAAGGGTGTAGCTATGAAACTATCTTGATATATTACAGGCTCAAAAGTTTCGGCATAATTTGAAAACGACACAGCCGCACCACGTCTACCAATGAGACCACCATCCGTGCCATAACCATAACTGCCCAGAAAGAATTGTACATCCGGCCAATCTACACGAGGATCTTGATATTTGCTATTCCAAAAACCCATTACCTCAACCACAGGTGCAGCATAGAAAAAGCCATCGGCTCGATGTAGAAAAGAATCCACCGATTTGGCATTTAACATTTCCGGCACAATAAACGACAAACGATGACCAGTTACAGTATTCTCAATTCTATATAAACCGCCTGTAGTGGATATATGATCCTGCATATTGCCACCCACACCGGGTAAATCTTGTAAAACATCTATATCATATTTGAGCAACTGGTTTTTGGGTCCCACTCCCGACACCATCAGCAACTGAGGACTGGCTATAGAGCCAGCGGATAAGATAACTTCACGTAATGCCTTTACTCTATACTTTAGGCCCAGCCATTCGAAGATAACGCCTTTGGCCTCTTTGGTTTTTGGATCGATAACGATTTCTTCGACAAATGCTTTAAGCAATATATCCAAATTAGGTCTTCTCCAGGTGGGTCTTATGTACGCCTTATTAGTACTACAGCGTAAACCGTTACGCAGAAATGCATGTGGTACAGCAAAGCCAGTTTGGGAACGACCATTGAAATCTTTATAGGGATTTAGCTGGAAAAAAGATAACAATTCGTCAATACTTTAAAGACTCAGATGTTTCCAAACAAAAAGTGGTTCCTATGGAACTAGTACTTTTATTAGATATTTATAATTTGCGGAATTTATCGCGCAATTTTATGTCTAGTCTAACTAAAATCACGATGGGTCAAGGAGCTCCTAATGAATATATTTACTCGATTGTCTATTTAATATATGGATGAAATATCTATTCGAACAATAAATTTACAGTAAAAGCACATCGTAGTTGCATATTTTTAGAAATTTTGCTTTAAATGCATGTTTTTTTCATATATTCATCAAAATGCTTAGTTATTGCACTTTTTTAAAAAAATGCTATCCAAATTAATAAATTTTAAAATAAAATAAAATCATTTTGCAGTTGCATATTTTTGGAATATTTTGCTTTAAATGCTTAATTTTACATATTTTCATCAAAATCCATAGTTGTTGCACTTTTTCATAAATAGGTATTCAAATTAATAAATTTTGCAATAAAAAAGCATCGTTCTGTTATTGCATATTCTCTGGCATATTTTGCTTTAAATGCATGTTTTTGAATATTTTCATTAAAATGCTTAGTTATTGCACTTTTTTAAAAAAATGCTATCCAAATTAATAAATTTTAAAATAAAATAAAATCGTTTTGTAGTTGCATATTTTTGGCATATTTTGCTTTAAATGCTTAATTTTACATATTTTCATCAAAATCCATAGTTGTTGCACTTTTTCATAAATAGGTATTCAAATTAATAAATTTTGCAATAAAAAAGCATCGTTCTGTAATTGCATATTCTCTGGCATATTTTGCTTTAAATGCATGTTTTTGAATATTTTCATTAAAATGCTTAGTTATTGCACTTTTTTAAAAAAATGCTATCCAAATTAATAAATTTTAAAATAAAATAAAATCGTTTTGTAGTTGCATATTTTTGCCATATTTTGCTTTAAATGCTTAATTTTACATATTTTCATCAAAATCCATAGTTGTTGCACTTTTTCATAAATAGGTATTCAAATTGATAAATTTTGCAATAAAAAAGCATCGTTCTGTAATTGCATATTCTCTGGCATATTTTGCTTTAAATGCATGTTTTTGAATATTTTCATTAAAATCATTATTTACTGTATTTTTTCATAAATTTTTTTCCGAGTCAATTAATTTACAATGATTTGTTTGTAGCATAGTTTTGCTAATTTTGCTTTAAGTTCTTATTTTTGCATATTTTCATGAAATTGCTCATTTATTGAACTTTTTCATAAATATCTTTTCAAATTAATAAAATAGCATCGAGTCTTGGTTGCTTATTTGTTTGCATATTTTGGTTTGGATTATTTTCATGAAAGTGCTTACTTATGTCAAATTTTTCTTAAATATCTTTCCAAAATTAATCATTAAATTTTAAATAAAATAGCATCTTTTTGTAGGTTCATATTTTGCTTTAAATTCATAATTTGTGTTATTTTCATGAAAATTCTTGCTTATTGCTAATTTTTCTTAAATATCTTTCCAAATTAATAAATTCATTTAAATTTTATCATTGATTGTTAGTTGCATATTTTGCTTTAAATGCATGTTTTTGCATATTTTCGTCAAAACGCTAATTTATTTATTTACTCAAATCAGTAAATATTTAATAAAATAACATTGAGTCGTAGTTTTATATTTGCATATTTTACTTTAAATGCATGTTTTTGCATATTTTCATCAAAATTCTTGGATATTGCACCTTCTTCATAAATCGCTATAGAAATTAATAAATTTTAAAATAAAATATGTAATATAATTTTTAGATGCATATTTTTGCATATTTTGCTTTAAATGCATGTTTTTACAGATTTTTATCAAAATGCTTAGTTTTGAACTCTTTTCATAGATCGCTATTGAAATTAATGAATTTTACAATAAAATAACAAAATTTTATAGTTACATTGTTTTTGGCATATTTTGCTTTAAATGTATATTTTCATAAAAATGCATATTTATTGAAATTTCTTCATAAATATCTTTATAATTCAATAAAGTTATAGAAAAATAACATCGATTTTTAGCAGCAAATTTTTGACATATTTTGCTTAAAATGATTAGTTTTACATATTTTCATTAAAATCCTTAGTTATTGCACTTTTTCATAGATCGCTATCCAAATTAATTATTTTCACAATAGTTGGTGCATATGTTTGCGTATTTGGCTTTAAATGAATTTTTTGCATATTTTCATGAAAATGCTTATTTATTGTTATTTTCGTTAATATTTTACCGAATCAATAAAATTACAATGAAATAGCACTGATTTGTTGTAGCATATTTTTGCTCATTTTGCTTTAAATTCTTATTTTTGCATATTTTCATCAAAATGCTCATTTATTGAACTTTTTTATAAATATCTTTTCAAATTAATAAAATAGCATCGAGTCTTGGTTGCTTATTTGTTTGCATATTTTGCTTTAAATCCATAATTTGGGTCATTTTCATGAAAATGCTTATTTATTGTAAATTTTTCTTAAATTTCTTTCCAAATCAATAAATTTGTAATAAAATAGCATCGCTTTGTAGTTGCATATTTATTTGCATATTTTGCTTTAAATTCATAATTTGGGTTATTTTCATGAAAATGCTTACTTATTGCAAATTTTTCTTAAATATCTTGCCAAATTAATAAATTTATTTAAATTTTGCTTTAAATTCATAATTATGGATATTTTCATCAAAATCCTGATTTATTTTTATTTTTTCATAAATATCTGTCCAAATCAATAAATTTACACTAAATTTGTGTCTATTCGTAGATCAATATTTTGCCCTAAATAGAAGTTTTTGCTTATTTTCTCCAAAATGCTTTTCTATTATTATATTATTTCCACTTACCAAATTTTGTTCTTTAGCCGCCATCAAGAATATATCCAACAACGGCGAAGGAAAGCGATAGTTTTCTATAGTCACTGGTCCGCCATGACCATGATAGGGATCATTTTCAAAGCCTGCTACACGCATATCTTCAAATTTCCGAAAATAACGTAAAACATTATCATAATTCCAGCCCGGATTGCCCAATTCGGCCCAATGATCGTAATCTTTTCGATTACCACGTATATACATCATGGCATTAATGGAACTGCAACCACCTAACAGTTTTCCTCTGGGCCAACCACATTGTTGATTTTGCATAGCCAGACAATAGCGATCGGATTTTTCGGCTTTGTATTTCCAATCCCAGGGAGATCTTTGATAGACCGGATATAACTGGGGTAAATCGCCAAATAAAGGCTCATCACCGCCAGCCTCCAGCAGTAAAACACTCCATTGTGGTATTTCCGATAAACGGGCAGCTAAAGCACAGCCGGCTGTACCGCCGCCAATAATAACAAAATCATAACTTTCACGTAAATCACTAATGTGTATGGGACGGACACGATTGCGTTCATCAACGATATCGGGGCGATGTTGTTTTATACCCTCCAATAACATAAAAAATATTACAGCACTTGGTCCAGCGGTAAATAAAAACCGCCACAATGTAATCGAGCCCTCATATGTTAACATTTTTTTTTTTTTTTTTCTAACTCAAGTATACATTTATTTTGCAAACCCGTCTTATTGTTTTAAATTCTTAATAAAAACTGGTTTTCATTTCAATTTGATTAAATGTCTTTTCCAGTTTTCTACTTTGTTTTCTGTTCATTATTCTGCAATTTCGGCAAATTTGTAATATTTTATGGGTCATTCGGGTTTATTAGCTTCAATGTTATGGTCAGACATCAGCGTTTTTGTGGTGTGAATCAATTTTGTAAATTTACTATAAATTTATTTTACTATTAAAGACAGAGTGGTGTTTATATGTTTTAAATGTAAAAAACAAAGTCCCAGCAGGAAATGCTCAAAAGACGTCTAATAATAATGGCGAGAGAATTTATTTTACTCGTATTTGTTGACTAAAAACTTAAACAAAAAAGGTTCAGAACCTGACTATATCTGCGTTAGGGTGACATCGAGTTGTATGGATAAAATTTGTATTTATAATTTCGATGACCGCCGCACAGTGGCTGAAAATCGTTTTTCATTGGCCAAAATTCTGTAATTTTTGAACCGATCAAAATATTTAAGTAATTTTTTTTTAATGGTTAGATATTTAGTTCAGCTTGACTCAGTTTTAATAACATTAAAATTAATTGAGGACTTTTTAAGAAATTCTTGGTCGAAATTGAACTTTTGATTTTTTTTAACTTTTAGAGTGAAATATGTGTTTATTATTTTTTATTTATTAAAAAATTTAATATTTGGATTTTAATAGTAATTATAAACATTTTTTGTAATAATGGGATTTTTTAATGTTACACTCAAAAAAAATGTTACACTCAAAAAAAAAAATAGTAAAATAAACTGGAGATTTTGCTATTATTACTGAAAAATTAAAAATTTTGTGTTGTCAAATTTGCAAATTTGTTTACACTCAAAGAATATTTACACTTAAAAAAAAACGTTAATAATATTATCTAAAAATCTTGCTATTACTACAGAAAAATTTATTATTTTTATACCCTCCATTCCAGTGTGCAGAGGGTATATATAAGTTTGTCATTCCGTTTGTAATAATTAGAAAAAAAAGAATTTGGACCCCATAAAATATAAATATTTGTGATCCTTATAACAACCGGAGTTGATATAGCGATGTCCGTCTGTCCGTCTGTGGAAATCACGATGACAGCATCAATCGGGCAGCTAGTGTGTTCGTTGATATAAAAAATGATTCACTAACATCCTGAGAAGTTTGCTGTTTGAAATCGTCCAAATGGGTCAATTAGGGTCCGAGATTTGAATAAAGAACTAAAAAAAAGTCTTGAAAAAATAAAATTTTCTATGTTGTTCTTGTCACGATCACGCCCTCAATAGGATAGCTAAGGCGATCACTTTCAGCGAGAATGATTCACCAAATTCATGGGAAGATTTCTATTTCAAAAATCATTAAAATCGATGGAACAGGTCCAGGGAAATCTCTGAAAAATTAAAAAAAAATTAAAAATATGATGTTTCTATATTTTTCTTGTTGTTATTCCACATGTTGTATTGTTGTCATAGCTGGACTTGTTGTTTTGGTGGTCATTGTGGTAATAATATAATAAAAACTAACCTTTTGTACATTTTTTTTTATCAACTCTGGTAAAAAAAATTTAAAAGCTTCCATTGTTTTGGCATCACTAAAAAAATTTATTAGATCATTTCTGTCATTACCAAGAGCCTGCCTGCAAACTTTCAGATCGCTTGGGTCACGGGAAAGGGGTTAAAATCGATCCAAAATTTTTTCGACAAGCAGACACTACGAGTTAATATAAAGGGAGTAAAAATTCACCAGCATCTAAAGCAAATAATGCTAAAATACCTAGTTGTCAATAAAAAAAAACAACGTAAATTTAGCAAAAATAAAAAATTTATGTATTAATTTATTTAAAGAGAAAAATTCAAAAATAACGTTTGATGTTGTATTTTTTGTGTGTAATATTTACATATACATACATACACATATTAAATAATACAAATAATATACATATATTCTATCAGTCTAATTCATAAAAAAAAACTTTATTTTGCCTCTATAGTATACTTTTGTTATTACACAGATTTTGTCTTATAAACCATTATTAGAAAACACTATTCATAAACATGTAATAACCGAAAATTAGCTATTAAACGTTTCATTTGATTTATAGTTCTGTGGTGGCAACACTAGTCCTCTGTGGTTGTCAGTTTGTTGGTAGTGATGAATAAAATAAATAAATCATCTACTCGGTAATTGAATACTATTTTATTTATTTTCTTTTATATTAGAAATTGTTTTAATTGTAGAAAAATAACTTCACTTTAATAAAGGAACAAAAGATATTGGTAAACAATGATAACAATATAAAAAAAAATAATTTTTTACACATATTTGTTCGACGTAGTCGAATAACGAATATGGCGTAGCAAATTAACAACACTGGTTTGTTTTGAATTAATTTTTATTTAAGGTGCTATTACATGATGTGTTTTTTTACATATGTACTGTCAAATTTTCCCACAACAAAAGTTGTACACATCGTGTGATACATATGAAACATTGTTTATGTACAATACATGAGGAAAGTCACATGTACATTTTTCAATTAGAGCAGGTTCTATTTTTATATGACAAACATATGAAAATACAACACTGCTTGTGGCGAAAGAAAAACAGATTAAATTATAAAGATTAATATTGAGAGAAAAATAAATTGTTTAATATTAATTAACAATTAAAAAATCTATAACTTTTTTTTAACAATAAATTTTTGTAAATTCACAAATTAAATCAGCTGTTGTTTACATTTAGAGGTTATGTCATACGGAAATACATATGCACGTGTGATAGCAAAAATTATGAATCGTATGTAAAAGACAATTTTGACAGACATGAGGAATTTCATATGGATAAAAAAAAGTGACAGTACATATGTAAAAAACACATCGTATAATAGCACCTTTATATGTGAAAAAATATCAATTGTTTTTCAGACAGTATCAATTGTATTTCAGAAAACATCAATTGAATTTCAGAAAATATCAATTGAATATCAGAATTAAAAAGTACGGAACAAGGGGGGTTTTAGGGGCAACGCTCCGATTTTAATTTTTTTTTTTTGGAAATAGGAACTTTTGGGGTGATTCTAGGAAAATATTTTTTTTTCGGCGGTCGAGCCTATTTCCGTAGTTATGGACTTCCGAAGTTTTGACATGGACTTGTATATAACTGTGTTATTTAGCATCGGATTTCAGAGACATATATATCATTTGAAAGGTTACTTGAGTGCCTTTTATTTGATATTTTTAAATTTAAAATGTATTAACCCATTATGAACCTATTTCAAATTTTGTATTTTTGTAATAGAGTTTTTTCTTAAAAATGGAATTATCTCGTAAATAGACATATATCATGTGTGCTTTTACGTAAACTGAATAAAATCTGGGCCCACGAGCTTCATTTTGATATATATTTCTTAACCCTTTCAGGACCGGATATATTACGGATTTTACCTACACTTTTTAGTTTTTTCGAAATATATAGTCCTATTTTTTATCAAAAATTTTCATAATACTATGAAAATATATTTGTTAGTGGGTTAATTCCTCTATATATTTTTTGAGTTCTTTTTAAGCGCCGCAGAAAAATTTTATCAAAAATTTTAATAATATTATGAAAACAGTAGTTAGTGGGTTAATTTCCGTAAAAAAAAATGATAGTATACCCGGTCCTGAATGGTAAGAAGATGATGACTTCATTTTAATTAGCTACAATATAAAAAACTAGAAGTTGTAGAATTTGTTATACTTACCAATTCTTCCAATTAAATTTATCAATTCCATTTTTTTTATTTATTTAAAACATATATCTATTTTTTATTGAAATAATAACAAAAATGGTAATTTTATTTTAACTAGACCAATTAATGTAAATAAACATTGAGAAATGTCATTTTATTAAAGGTTTAAAGTAGGGTAAAGCATACAATAAAAATTTCATATTAAACAAACGCTTATTAAACGTTTGATAAGCTATTTTGTGTTTATGAATACTGTTTTTCCGATTTTTTCTTATTAACAGCTTATTAAGCTGTTAAAAAGTGTTAAAGACTGTATTTATATATATCCATAATAACTGCAATATTTTGTTGTGGGGAAAATACATTTCTTTTGCATTAACAGAGTGTCACTTCATTTTGCTCAGCGTGACTATGCCACAGTAGATGGCGCCACAATTTTTGTTCTAATTAGCCTTGCAATACATAGTTATTTCTATTTTAACATGAATGTCAATATTTTCAAATAGATATCATACAACACAATGTTAAGAGTATACAACGGCTGGTCTTTTATTTATGAACATAAGTTTGGCATATTAACTTTTTGTTGTCTTTACAGAATAGAGTTACCGAGTTCATCAATGAGTTTTTTGCTTTCAAAACAGTTCTACATAGTTATATAGAATTATTATTCTGCTTTACCTACAAAATATCTGATTGCGATTACATCTAATTTTTAAAAAATTTTATAATTACTAAAGCATTATTATTCACATAAATACAAAATTGCACTTTTTAAATTTTCCATTCAAATTTAAGAAAATATCAATTCTAAAAACTGGAATTAAAATTTCCAATTATAAATTACAAAATATTAATTGAATTTAATTGAATTTCAGAAAATCATATCAAAACGTCGGAAATAATAATTTTAAATTTAGAAGACATCAATTGCATCAAATTCCAAAAAAAAAAACACCAAATACGTTTACATTTACAAAATGTTTACATTAAAAAAAATATTGGCATTCAGGAGAAATTAATAGCTTTTCAGTAACTTCTTTTAACGATAGTCGAATCGTTAAAAAAAGAAAAACAAAATTATCAGTAAAATTTTTAAACGATATTCGCTATTTTTAAAGTCAGCTGTTGTTGTTATCTAAACGACAACCATTTTTGTGTTGTTTATTCAATCGATAAAAACTTAAATTTTTAGGTTGAAATGTCGTCATACATAAATAAAAAATAGTGAAAATATTTTGCTTTTATTAAAAAAACTTTTTTACATAAATAAAAAAATTAAATAGCATATTCAATTCATTATTTCATTTTCAAATAAATAAACAGAAATATTAGTAAAAAAATAAAGATATTAAACATCAACATAAAATCATCCTGTCAAACACGAAGTAATTTGTTTTTCTCTATTCTCCTTTGTGTTTTTCGTTTATTTTGACAGAGATGCCACTCGTTTACAATTTAAATAAATAGAAAAATAGATTTGTCGACTGTCGTTAAGATGTATGTACTTAGTGAATCACTTAATCCTTAGTGCAAACAACAATAGCTGTCGATATATTTTGCCATTGTCGGTTCGTTGAAATTTACAGAATCACACTACAGAAAACATTAATTTAAATTCAATGAATTTTAGAAAACGTCAAATGATATTTATGAATTGAGAACATAAAAACTGTTACATAAATAAACGCAATTTGATGAGAATGTTATTTTTTATATATAAATTTTCACAATTTTTTTTGGATGAATATTTGAAGTTTTTCAGAAAATAAAGATAACAAATTATTTTATTTAAAATTTTTGCGATATTTGGTTTTTTGCGTTTGGCATCCCTAATTTAATTTTTTATTAATATAAATTTATTCTCTATGTTTTCCAAATATGGCAGTATTTTTTTGAAAAAAAAAGTTGAGAGAGCTTTTTTCGGTTATTATTTTGTTACTCCATCCGACCTATATTTATTTATTTATTTATTTATGTATTTATTTATTTATTTATTTATTAAATGTGGATATCACATACAACAAGATATAAATCTTTTTAATTACAGTATGTGATCTTATAATGATATAATCAATTTGTGATAGTAGTTACAATACTTTTAAGAAACAAGAAAAATATAAAAATAAAAATAATTTTAAATTACAAAAGTATAAAAATATAAGTAAAAAATTAATACATAATGGCAGAGTATAGAATATATAATATAATCACAAATGAAACAATAATTAAGAAAGTTGAAAATTAGAGACCAAATCATTTTTAAACAATTCATTTTTAAATTGTAAAGCGTTGTCTGTTATTTGTAAATTGTTGGGTAACGAGTTCCATAGACACATGGTATTTATAAAAAATTGCCAACTAGAGATTAATGTTCGATATCGTAATTGTATAAGATTATTTCCTCTATTGGATCGTGCAAATTGAAGGCGTTCAAATAAATAAGATGGTTCTTTGGTGTATATCACTTTGTGAAGTAGAATTAATGATCTTATTTTTTATTAAGGCCACGAGGTCAACTCTGTACAGAGACTTAGAATATAGAGAAGTTCCATCATATCTCTTTATACCGTACATATAACGTAGGATCGCATTGTAAGCTACAAATAATCTTCTTTTACTTTCTGAATCACAAAAAGCAAATATCTCACAACCATATAGTAACTTCGGCATAATGAAAGTTTTCGCGAGAACCACACGAATGTTTAAAGGTGTAAGATGTTGTATAGAGTACAACGTTCTTAGCATTACAAATATTTTTCCAGATGCAGAATTAATCTGATTGTTCCACGTGAGCGATTTATTAAAAATGATTCCCAGATTCCTAGCAGATTCCACAATTTCAATATTCTGATTACCTAATGATACTGGAATATTTATAGGGATGGTTTGATTTCTTTGAGTTATAACTAAACATTTTGATTTTTTTTTGGATTTAAGTAAAGTCCATTTGAAGAAGCCCATTCAAATATTATATTGAGATCCTCATTAAGCTTTTCAGTGCATTCACGAATTAATCCTTTTTTCATATATGGCCGCAATCAAGAAATATTTGGCCAGTTAAAAGCCAAAAATCACGATTTTATGCATGTAGCCACCCTACACAACCATTACCTTTGCAATGGAGGTTAAGGCGAGCTATTTAATTAGCAAAAACTAAATTAAACGAGAAGTTATGTCATATAACCGGAAACGCATGCATTTAAGAAATGCATGCATATTTTTCCAATATTTTGTTTACATTTATCATCAATACTCAAACCGAGGTGGAGGGTATCAAAGATTCGGCACAGCTGAATTTAACACTCTTACTTGTTTGCTTCCAAATTTGATAATTTTAAAAAACATTTTAAAAATAAAAACTGCAATAGATTTTAATTGCATTTGTAACAATGGTAGGTTCCGTTTATTATTATTTTTTTTACTAATACTATGTTTTTCGTATTTGAATAACAATGAAAGGCAATTATAATTATTATTCATTTGACTCAAATATTGATTGCAAATATTCCATATTTGTGTTCTGTGTTATTTCTGTTCTTTAGTAGTTTTTTGACTTCTTCATCTAAATTCCGATGTTCCACTTTCCATTGATTTCGAATACTGGAGATGAACGGATCTGACGTTGCCAATAATATATTAAATAGATCTTCATTTGTGGAATTTCGTGAAATTTTTCTAGTATTGTGCTCTCTATAAAATCTGTAATCCTTATTACTTTTTTCCTGAGCCTCCTCTGATAGATCTCCAAGTGGCACCAAATGATATTTAATGACTTTTTCTCCATGATAAAGGATTTTGTGAACTGTTGCAGACATATTTCTCCATGGGTAGTTGGTTGTAGTTATATATTTTTGCAGTTTCCTTAGCACATAATCTCCAAATTTTAGAGTCAATTTCTTCATTGCACACAAGTACTTCTAGGATTACTTTAAATCTGAAAATAAGGTTTAAATCCACTCCTGTTATATCAGATGCTATTTCTGGATCTGAAAGGAATCTTCTTGCGGTATTGCCATCATTTGTATTGCCTGACCCTTGTTCTGGCTGATCTATAATCAATCCAAATTTGCGATATTCATCTTGAACATGTTTCTTTTTTGAACTTCTTAACTCTTTGTTGGTTTCATTGCTTCTTATTGATCCTGAAGACCCGAAATCCAAATCATAGCTGATTTTTAGTATGTGTTCCATAAGTCGTATTCTTGCATGTAGTGGTGATAATCCAAATTCATATGCATCGGTATTATCTAATGATTTTGTCGGGACTTGGTTTAATTGGCTTGATGTTGCTTGGTATATAATCCAGCTGGATGCAGCCTTCGTGTTAGGCTACGGTGACCATCGGTCCTGTATTTTACAGGACAGTCCTGTTTTTTGACATGCTGTCCCTTGAGATTTTTTTGTAAATATTTCCTAATTTGATATGCAAATGTCCTCTTTTTAGCATAAATAAATATAAAATTATCATAAAAATCCAACTGTATACTTTCCCTAATACATTTCCAAAAGTGAAAACTTTGTTTTAGTGGGATATGGGAAATTTCCTACTATCTGGCAACATTGTGAATTGTCAACTTGAAATTGAATTGTCAATGTCAACTTGTTAAAATAAAAATGTGATTGATTTTTGGTTAATAATTTAATTAATTTAAATTTCCATTTAAAATAGCATTCATTTTATTTAGGTGATATGGCTCCAACAAAAAGAAAATGTAATTTCAATGATGACTTAAAAAGCGAGTTTCCATTTATTAAAACAACGAGTAGCTCCAATGTGGTGAGATGTGAAAAATGTTTGACACATTTTTGTATAGCAAATAGTGGACGTACTGATATGCATTTGCAAACACAAAAGCATAAAAAAGCAGATTTCGCCAAATCATCAAGTAAAGTTTTAACGAATTTTTTAAGAAGTAATACATTCAATGATAATGAAAAGGACCTGGCTATTGTAGAAGGTACTTGGAATTTCACAGTGTTTAGCACAATTTTTCATTTAGGCCTTACTATTGCACATCAAAACTGATCAAATCATGTTTCAATGAAAAATATTCTTGTGCTAGAACAAAATGTGAATCCATTGTTAACAATATTTTTACACCAATGTCATTAAATGAAATCAAAGCAGATTTGTCACACGTGCAATGTATCACAATATATTTAGATTGTTCGAACCACAAAAATGTTAAAATTTGTCCAATATTAATTCGATACTTTCTGCCGAATAAAGGAATTCAGATTAAGATTTTGGATGTTAAAGACCTTATTGGAGAAACTTCAGATATTATTTCAAAATATGTGCAAGAGACTCTGGAAAAAATTAAGTAATTAGTAGAATGATAGTGTTTTGTGGAGACAGCACAAATTGTAATTTTGGTGGTGCAGCCAGAAAATTTCAGAATAATATCTTTCACAAAATGCAAAACTTCATTGGCCAAAAACTGATAGGTGTAAATTGCGCTGCACATATTTTGAAGAACTGCATACAAACTGCAGCAGAATGCTTACCTATTGATATTGAAGTTATTATTGTCAAAATTTATTCATTTTTTTATATTTATACAGTTAGAATTGAAAATTTCAAAGAAATATGTGAGGATGTGGAAATAGAATATAAAAAGTTACTAGGACATAGCAAAACTCGATGGTTAACTTTAATGCCTGCTTTGGAAAGAATCATAAAACTATTTAAAGCTTTAAAATTATATTTTATGTCTCAACCAAAATGTCCACAATATTACGAAGTTTTTTTATGAATCCTTGTGCTAAATTATGGTTATCTTTTGCATCTAGCCAGGCTTCAACATTTCATAAAGCTATTCTTAATGTAGAGTCGCAATGACTGAGGCTTCAACTATTTTAAAAGATTTAAAATTGAAATTGGTCCAACGGAAAAAGGAACTGTTTTTACCTCTTTCCGTCAAAAATATTATTCTCGAATTGCAGAAAAGCAAGGTTCAGAAAATACACACATGAAACACACAATGTTCTGTTCAAAAGCAGCCAACACATATCTTTATTTTCATATCAATTATGTCCGTTTCTAAATTTTCTACGGTGCCCAACACAATCATGACTGTGTTCGTTTTAATATTTCGTTATTTACACGAACATTTTTATATCACGTACTTTTTGTTTCGATCACACATAAACCACACATATTGGAGTGTTGCTTTATTTGAAGTTCTTGTTCTGGTACGTGTACTAAAAAAAAAAAACAGAACATGTACAATAAACAGGTTCGAGTTCAGTTATATTTTAAGTCGTGTTGTGGCTCGTGTACTAAGAAAAAACAGAACATGTACAATAAACAGGTTCGAGTTCAGTTATATTTTAAGTCGAGTTCAGGCTCGTGTACTAAGAAAAAATAGAACATGTACAATAAACAGGTTCGAGTTCAGTTATATTTTAAGTCGTGTTCTGGCTCGTGTACTAAGAAAAAATAGAACATGTACAATAAACAGGTTCGAGTTCAGTTATATTTTAAATTCGTGTTCTGGTTCTTGTACTACGAAAAATTGAAACATCAATTCGCGATCTGATACACCCCGATAAAAACGACAACAATTGTTTCAACCAAATTTATTAAAATTTTATTGACCTTTTTTTATGACTTACGTTGCAAATTGTTTACAATTTCAAATATTTTAAAATTTTATTGGCCATTTTTTTGTGATTTACGTTGAAATTATTTACAATTGTTTTTATTGACTGGTTTTTATTTTACTAAAATATGGTAATAAAATACTTGAGACACAAAAACTATTTAGCATCATAAAACTTACACTTTTTGGTTGTTAGGTTTTTTTGCATTACCCACCCCTATTTTCGCAACCAATTAGTGTCATAGACGAAAAACCCAATTTTGGGCATAAAAGACGCACTTGTTGGTTGTTAGGATCTTTTGCAAACATTTTTTTTTTTTTGGTAACAAATAACTTTAGACACAAACAAATTCTGCATCATAAAAAACACAATCACCCACCCTTAATTTGCGAACCAATTAGCGTCAATGCACAATCCTTTTCTCAATGATTTTTTGGGATTTTTTGCATAAAAACTCAAAGAGTGTCAATAAAAAAGCCCAAAAAAATATTTTCATATTTTCTTGTCCTTTTTTTATGACTTATGTTACAATTTCACGCAATTGATTTTGCAATAAATAGCGAGTGCGTGCGGCATTTCTTCATTAAAAGTGGTTCAGTTTTCATTAGATCGTGATCTATAAGTGCAAATATTTTGTGAAAATTTTTGCTATAAAAAATACGCAACTTTTAATAGCGAAACGAAAAAATTTACACGTCTGATTGAAACCTGCAAGAAAGATTTAAGTGCAGTGTGCAGTTTTTGTGTCTTAAGTATTTTATTACCATCTTTTATTAAAATAAAAACCAGTCAATAAAAACAATTGTAAATAATTTCAACGTAAATCACAAAAAATGGCCAATAAAACTTTAAAATATTTGACAATTGTAAACAATTTGCAACGTAAGTCATAAAAAAGGGTCAATAAAATTTTAATAAATTTGGTTGAAACAATTGTTGTCGTTTTTATCGGGGTGTATCAGATCGCGAATTGATGTTTCAATTTTTCGTAGTACAAGAACCAGAACACGAATTTAAAATATAACTGAACTCGAACCTGTTTATTGTACATGTTCTATTTTTTCTTAGTACACGAGCCAGAACACGACTTAAAATATAACTGAACTCGAACCTGTTTATTGTACATGTTCTGTTTTTTCTTAGTACACGAGCCACAACACGACTTAAAATATAACTGAACTCGAACCTGTTTATTGTACATGTTCTGTTTTTTTTTTTTCAGTACACGTACCAGAACAAGAACTTCAAATAAAGCAACACTCCAATATGTGTGGTTTATGTGTGATCGAAACAAAAAGTACGTGAAACAAAAATGTTCGTGTAAATAACGAAATATTAAAACGAACACAGTCATGATTGTGTTGGGCACCGTAGAAAATTTAGAAACGCACATAATTGATATGAAGCTAAAAATATGTGTGTGTTGGTCTAAATTATGGTTGTTTACATATATGTACGAGTTTTTTATTCAGTGTGTGTTTTTTTTCTGAACTCTGCAGAGAAGTAATGATTGTGATGAAACAATAACTAAGGAACATTTAACAAATTCTTACCAGCCATGCGTAGATTACCTAAATCAGTGGGATAAAGCGTTTAGGGATGTAGAAATTTTCGACTGGATATTGTTACGAAATATGTTATCTTGGGACAAAATTGAAAAAACTTTATCCTATCTAAATGAATTATGAAATGATTTAAAAATAAATAATGAAGATTTATTTGATGAAGTGAGCTGCGTGAAAAATTTTGCAAATAATGAAAAAATAGAAGAATAGAGGGTAAAAAATATATCAGTAGATGAAAGATGGATTGAAATTTTCAATCACTCTAAGACAAATGTGATTGCATATAATAATATGGTGATACTTGTTGAATTTTGTCTATATCTACCAGCTTCAAATGCTGCTACCGAGAGAGCGTAATGAATAATGAATAATATTTGGACCACCGAAAAATCGAAAGTAAAAGTAAATACTTGAAGATCATTATTAATAACAAAATGCAATTTTAAAATGAGTTGCTCAGAATTTAAAGGATTTTTATTTAACAATCCAGATGTTTTAAAAAAATCCATTTTGCGGAAAAATATCAAACTTCATAACTAAATTTAACATTTATGTTGTTTTTTCAATTTTTTTTTTTTTTTGTTGGCCTTAAGGTGCGTTCAGACTACGCAAATATTTGACCAAATAAACGTAACCCCTAATTTTATGAAAGTTTTATTCAATCTTACATGATATATAAAAGACAAAATTAAGTTATGTTTTATTACATTAGTAATATTTAATATATTTAACTATATTCTATATCATATATTGTATAACTTAATGAAAATTATACAAGGAAAATTATACATTATTTAGGGGTTACGTTTATTTGGTCAAATATTTGCGTAGTCTGAACGCACCTTTAGTCAAGAAGACTATTTATAAACCCAAATTTATTATTTTAAATTATAATATTATAAAAACTTTTTATTTATCTTTGTATTCTAGTCAAGAAGACTTGTTATTGTTTTTACTTAATTTTATAATAATAATAATAAATATATTATATGATTATTTTTCCTGTTTTTCTTTTTATTTTTAACATAATTTTGTATTTGTCCTGTATTTTCCAAAAATGGTCACCGTACCTATAGTGTTTATTTTTAGACTACTGATAAATGGATGTAATGAGCATACGCAAAGCCAATTTTTAACCGATAATTTGGATGTTATGCCATTTTTAGTTGATCTCATAGGGGTCATTTGTTTGGGGACTACGTCTGAACATGCACCGATTTTCACCAATTTCAATAGCGTTCATCCTATGGCCGATAGAACTTATATAATAAATTTCATCAAAATGTATTCATATTTGCGACCTGTAGTTTGATAATAAGTTTTACATGGACACACAGATGGACAGACGGACGGACATCGTTTTGACTCAAAAAGTGATTCGAAGTCGATCAGTATAATAAAAGATGTCTCTAGGTCAACTATTTTTGGTAGTTACACACATTAGCACTAATTTTAGTCATTGTCCCCTTATAACGGATCCTTCCGATATTCACTTAAATTAATCGAAAGACTTACAAACGTGAAATATTTTAGAAAAATTTTGGTTTGTATATTATTTTGTAACACAAAAGTGACCTCAGTAAATATGGTCTGGATCGGTTAATTTTTGGACATAATGCCCATATAAAAATCTCATTTAATATAAACTTTAAAATAATTGCTATTAAAATTCCTGAACATATGACTTAAATTTGATTTATAATTATTTTTTCGCACATCTTGGTATTTGTTTAATTTTTCATTTATTAACATTTAGAAATTTGTATGACTGATTTATTACATTTAATTATTTAAATTAACCGGAAGTATCAAATTAATTTTTTAAAATCAACTATTTATTACTTTTATTACAATTACTTTCAATTAATTAAATAACAAATAAAAATAATTTTACACAAGAACCAAAAGTCATCAACCGTAATATACAATTTTAAATAATTTATTTATTAAACAGTTATGAATATACAAATTGTTTGATTAGTTAAAAAACATAAAAAAAAAAATTTGGTAATTTAACATTTATTAAAGCTGAAATAACTTAGCTAACTTCACAAAATAAAATAAAATTCAACATCTTTACAGTTTATTTTTATACCCTCCCTCCACACGTCAGTGGCAGAGGGTATATATAGGTTTGTCATTCCGTTTGTAACGCATCGAAAAACTAATTTCCGACCCCACAAAGTATATATATTCTTGATCCTTATCACAGCTCGAGTCGATATAGCGATGTCAGTCTGTCCGTCTGTCTGTTGAAATCACGCTCATTCACAAAAAAGCCATCTAACTGGATAAGGTTACAAAAATATCATTTGCCATAATTCCCAACAGGTTGGTGTTGAAAATGGGCTACATCGGGCATCATTGTGATTAGATACGAGCAAAAATATGTAGATATCTCTAAAAAAAAATAACATAAAACCCAGTGTGTTTGTTGTAACAGTTTAGTGGTTGAACATAATAATTGTACAACATTAAAAAATGCCACAAAAATAATATGCATATACATATAAATATTAACAATACCACGAACTCAGAACATAGCTCATGTTAGTAGTATTGCCACATATTTTTTATCGTTATCACGTTATAATATAAAAAAAATGGCCAATATGAAAGAAAAAATGAAAACGAAAAATGGAAAATGGAAAGTTTCCAAAAATGGAGAATGTAAAATAAAAATGAAAAATGGAAAATGAAAAACGGAAAATGGAAAATGTAAAATAGAAAGTGAAAAATAGAGAATAGAAATTGGAAAATGAAAAATGGAAAATGAAAAAAGAAAATTGAAAAATGGAAAATGGAGAATAGAAAATTGAGAAATTGAGAAAATAGAAAATTGAAAAATGGAAAATGCAAAATGAAAAATGGAAAATGAAACTGAAAAATAGAAAATGGAAAATGAAAATTGAAAAAGGGAAAATGGAAATGGAAAATGAAAAATGAAAATTGAAAAATGGAAAATGAAAATTGAAGAATGAAAAATGACTACTAGAAAATGGAAATTGAAAAATTAAAAATGAAAAATGGAAAATGAAAATAAAAAATGGAAAATGAACATTGAAAAATGAATATTAAAAAATGAAAAATGAAAAATGGAAAATGGAAAACGCAAAATGGAAAATGGAAATGGAAAAATGAAAAATGGGAAATTGAAAATGAAAATTGAAAAATGGAAAATGAAAAATGAAAAATGAAAAATGAAAAATGAAAATTGAAAAATGAAAAATGGAAAATGGACAATGAACATTGAAAAATGAAAAACGGAAAATGAAAAATGGAAAATGGAAAATGAAAATTTAAAAATGAAAAATGGAAAATGAAAATTGAAAAATGAAAAATGGCAAATGGAAATTGAAAAATTGAAAATGGAAAGTGGAAAATGAATAACGAAAATTAAAAAATTAAAGATGAAAATTTAAAAAATTAATAATTTAAAATGGAAACTGAAATATGAAAAATGAAATATGGAAAGTGTAAAATGAAAATTGAAAAATGGAACATGAAAAATTAAGATTGAAAAATGAGTAATGAAAGATGAAAAATGAATAATCAATAACGAAAAATTAAAAATTAAAAATTAAAAATTAAAAATTAAAAATTAAAAATTAAAAATTAAAAATTAAAAATTAAAAATTAAAAATTAAAAATTAAAAATTAAAAATTAAAAATTAAAAATTAAAAATTAAAAATTAAAAATTAAAAATTAAAAATTAAAAATTAAAAATTAAAAATTAAATTTTAAAAATTAAAAATTAAAAATTAAAATTTAAAAATTAAAAATCAAAATTAAAAATTAAAAATTTAAAATTAAAAATTAAAAACTAAAAATTAAAAACTAAAAATTAAAAATTAAAAATTAACAATTAAAAATTAAAAATTCAAATTAAAAATTAAAAATTAAAAATTAAAAATTAAAAATTAAAAATTTAAAATTAAAAATTAAAAATTAAAAATTAAAAATTAAAAATTAAAAATTAAAAATTCGGAATTAAAAATTAAAAATTAAAGACTCAGGTGGAGGATATCAAAAACTTCGGCACAGCCGAATTTAACACTCTTACTTGTTTTTTTTAACCAGGTAATTTTTATTAACTTAAACAAAAATACTTGACTTTTGTATTTTATACAAGTTCTTAGATAACATTTTTTTAACTTTCTATTTTTAATTTAATTTATTTACAGGTAACGGACATCACTAAGCTTTTAAATACATTTGCTGAAACTAAATTATACTATACACTTTTATCAAATATTATTGGCCCAATCATCTTTAATCAGTTGTGAGCCTCTTTCGGCTATCATAATGGTGGGACCATTCGTATTGGCACTAGTAATATTTGGCATAATACTGGCATCTATAACACGCAAACCCTTAAGGCCATGAACTCTTAAATGGGCATCGACTACAGCCGAAGGATCTGTGGCTGGGCCCATGCGACATGTGCCCACCGCATGCCAGGCACTTATAAAGAAATATTTCACATAACACAGCCAATAATCATTGGAGTCGAAGGCAAATTTATCACATTCCCCCAAAGGAATGGTAATCAACTCCAAGCCATAATATTGAAACTGGGCCGTCTTTGTTAGTTGTTGTACGAAGCGTACATAACGCAGTAGAGTTAAGCGATCTTCTAAAGCGGCCCCATAGTTGTTATAGATCATAGGACCCTCTAAGGGATTTGATGATTTCAATTTTACAGAACCCCTTGATTTAGATTTTATTATCAGTCCTTGTATTTGCAATATGGTTTGATTGTCTATTCTCTCCAAAAATCTGTTTGTAAATTCATCTTTAAATTGTAAAAACTCAAATGTATTTGAGGCCTTAGTGGGTTTTGTTATTTGTGTCACCAACATTAGATCGGACTTATTTTGATTTCCATTATCCAAAGTATTGATGAAGCCCACTAACGTAGAACTGCTGGCTAAGGGGCCTTTTTGATGAATAAAATAATCGAATACCGATTGTAATGTCAGCTCATCATTCATATTGGGCACATTTTTATTAAATTTTAATATCAACGGCATCATGCCATGATCCTGTAAATTTTGACCGACTTGCAAGTTTTTTACAGATGGTATGTTCAAACTTCTTAAATGCTGTGCGGGTCCTATGCCTGATAGCATTAACAATTTTGGAGTATTGAATGTACCAGCACTCAATATAATTTCTCGACGTGCTTTGGCTCTTAGCATATGCGTACCATTGACTAAAAAATCAACACCTATAATTTTGTGTCTATTATTTAATATTAATTTGGTGGCCACACTTTGTTTAATAACTTTCAGATTGTTTCGAGCTGCAGCCACTTTGCCCAAATATGTTTTGCCCGTACTCATACGTCTGCCCTTATCTATAGTGACCGTTATATTCTCCTTAAATCCTTCACTTTTCACTGTCCCAAATTGTTCTAGTTGCTCGTTAGCATTGCTCATTAAATCCTTTAGTATGTGATAGCTATCTAAACGTTGAAAGTAGTTTAAAGTCAAGGAACCCATTGGTTGGGTTTCGTTGCTTAGCTCGGTGGTGGCTTTTTCATAGAAGGGATATACATCATTCCAAGACCATCCGTCATTGCCTTGCTGCTGCCATTCATCGAAATCTTCTTGTCGGCCCATAAGAAAAACATTGCCATTTATACCACCCGTACCCCCGATCATTTTGCCACGCGGCCAATAGCAGCGACCATCTTTCATAGCTTGACAGCAGCTGGGATTTGGTTCAGCATAATCATTCCATGTGTAGGGAGTATTTTGTAATAAAATGGACACTGAATGAACCTGCAACAATAGAAATTGAAAAATATATTTTATTAAAAGAGTATTTGCCTTGAGAATCCTTTCGTTTTTACTTTCACTAGACGTAATTTAAGCTTTAAAGCCACGTCCAATATAAATGGAAGGAGAAAGCAGAAATGAATAAAAACAAATATTTGATTGTCTCAACAAACCCTGCATCTCATGAGTTCGTTGAGTACGGCTTGCAGTAGAGCCTGTTCCAGGGCCGGACCCTGATGAGATCTTGCAAGAAACAAAAAAATTCTAAAACCCAAAAATTGTCGAATGAAAGATGGAAGGTGGACTAAATTTATAAAACTCTTTGCTTATCGTATGATAATATCAAGCCATGTGCGATGATATGATATAAGAAGTTTTTTTTTAAATCGTTAATTTACGATCCATTTGCATTATCTATCAATATTTTATAGCGGTCAATAGTAGTAGCCTTACGAATTTACAGTGAAAGCAATTTTTATGTAACTACGTATTGTATAGAAGAAAAAATTAAAGTTATCCTAACTCTCCCTAGAAATAATAACTTTAGTTTAAAAACACGTTTCACAAAAAATTATGTTAATCGCATAATGGTAAGACGTGCCGTATCGAACCTAAAATTTGGAAATGCGCTTACAAGGGGAGGAATTTCTTTTTTTAGTTTTCACAAAAAATTTTATATTAATATTTGCAATTTCATTAGAGCGCTTAATAAATCGAAATCTAATAAATCCATTAAAATAATAATATAAAATCGATTGAAATCCAGCCAAGCAGACCAGTTGAGTAAGAAAGTTATTGAAATAATTTATGACAACAAAAGTCTTGTAATCTTAATCCTTAATTCCATAATATTCAACGATTAGACATTAAGGTCGTAATGATATTCTGTATTTATCGATTTTAGCATTTTTTTTTTCAGCTGATTTCATTTAAGCGCCCCGGTAGGTGAGTAGGTAGCGTGCTCGCCTATCATGCGGGGGTCGTGGGTTCGATTCCCACCAGAGGCTTTGGTCTGTCGGTAAAAAAAAAAAAAAAACTAGCCAAATTAGAATCTGCAGACAAGCCACTTGGCTTCGCGGAACTAGGCTTAAAAAAAAATATCTAACTTTTTGGCTAATTTTCAAATATCTTTGGCTAGAATCTTTATTGCAACATACGATGGCAGACTTTAATCTTGTAAATTAAGTGAAAATTCAAAAACTCTGAACTGGCCTTTTTTAAGGTTAAAGTTCAAATTTTTAGAGGATTTTGTTTTTTTTTTTTAATAAAATAACGAAATAATTGGTATTTCTAAAAGGATTTTGATAAAATTTGTTGATAATATTTTATTTGTTCTACAAAATTATATCCTGTACTTGATTAATGGAATTAATCTTTAGTACTTTTGGGATGCCTAAGACCCTGTTATGAAAATCGATATATATTTTCTTAACTTCTTATACTAAAGATAGGGCATTGATATTAAAAAACAAGTAAGAAATTATAATCGGTCTACTCTTGGGATCCCTAAGACCCTGTTATGAAAATCGATATATATTTTCTTAACTTCTTATACTAAAGATAGGGCATTGATATTAAAAAACAAGTAAGAAATTATAATCGGTCTAGACCGACTATACGATACCCTATACCATGGTTTAGAGACCCTATCTCTTCGGTCCAACTAATTCGATATAGAATATAAGCATAAATCAAATTTGAGTGGCATTGTTATTAATTTTTTGGCTGCAGATATGAAAAAGTTCATATCGTACGTTATTTTTATATGGGGACTATGTCGAAATATGGACCGATCCTGACCATATTTGGTAAAGTCACTTATGTTTTGATAAAATAAATACAAACCAAATTTGAGAAAAGTTTGTGCAATATTTTTGTTTTTGATAGATTTAAGTGAAGATCGGAAAGCAGCTCTATATCGGGCTATGACTAAGAATTGTCTTTTAGGGTTTATTTTTGGACTACTGATTAATGGATATAATAAATACACACAAACCCAATTTGACTGAGGTCTATATGATAATTTGGATCTTATGGCAATTTATGTTGATTTTATAGTGGTCATTTGTATGGGGACTAGGTCTGAACATCGACCGAATTTCACCAATTTCAATAGCGTTCATCCTATGGCCGATAGAAGCTTATATACAAAATTTCATCAAAATATATTCCTATTTACGACCTGTGGTTGATTACAAGATTTACATGGACACACAGACGGACGGACGGACGGGCGGACGGACATCGCTAAATCGATTCAAAAGGTAATTCAGAGTCGAATATAAATATTTTTAGGTAGTTACAAACAGCAGCGCAAAGTCATTATACCCAAACCACATGGTGGTAGAGGGTATAAAACCCTTCTCCTGTAATGTTTTCTTTACAGCTTAAGCTATTTTCGCGGTCATGACTCGATATGGATATTTTTATAATATGAACCCTGATTGTTTTTACGAGGAACAAACAATTTTATAATTGTTTATAGCCTCCACACCAGTGTGCAGAGGGTATATATAAGTTAGTGATATATATACATACATTCTTTAATCCTTATAACAAACGGAGTTTATATAGCGATGTCCGTCCATTGAAATCACGATCACAACCTCAATGGGTCAAATGGATTGCTTAGTGAAAATGAATGCTTAGTGAAAATAAAATCACCAAGATCGGTTCAATAGGTCCCGAGATATTAATAAAAATGTCAAAAAACTTCAATAAATATGATTTTTCTATGTTGTTGTTGTTATTATAAATTTTGTTTCTTCTGTCGCTGTAATTGTTGTTGTTGTAGCATTTGATTAATGAATGTGTATGTATCGTTACACTCCACGTGCCATATTAGTTTACGCTGGTTTTGCCACACTTTTTTAACGTTATCTCGAATAAATTCAAAAAATCGCCAATATGAAAGAAAACTAATAATAAAACAAGTAAGAGTGTTAAATTCGGCTGTGCCGATTTTTTTGATACCCTTCACCTGAGTCTTTAATTTTTAATTTTTAATTTAAATTTTTAATTTTTAAGCTTTGATTATTAATTTTTCGTTATTGATTATTCATTTTTCATCTTTCATTACTCATTTTTCAATCTTAATTTTTCATGTTCCATTTTTCAATTTTCATTTTACACTTTCCATATTCCATTTTTCATATTTCAGTTTTAATTTTCCATTTTAAATTTTTAATTTTTTAATTTTTCATCTTTCATTTTTTAATTTTTCAATTTCCATTTGCCATTTTTCATTTTTACATTTTCATTTTCCATTTTTCATTTTTAAATTTTCATTTTCCATTTTTAACTTTTCATATTTCAATTTTCATTTTCCATTTTTCATTTTTCAATTTTCATTTTCCATTTTTAATTTTTCAGTTTTCGTTTTCAATTTTCCACTTTCCATTTTTCATTTTCCGTTTTTCATTTTTCAATTTTCAATGTCCATTTTCCATTTTTCATTTTTCAATTTTCATTTTTCATTTTCCATTTTTCAATTTTCATTTTCAATTTCCCATTTTTCATTTTTCCATTTCCATTTTCCATTTTGCGTTTTCCATTTTCCATTTTTCATTTTTATTTTTTAATATTCATTTTTCAATTTTCATTTTCCATTTTTCATTTTCATTTTCCATTTTTCATTTTTAATTTTTCAATTTTCAATTTCCATTTTCTAGTAGTCATTTTTCATCAATTTTCATTTTCCATTTTTCAATTTTCATTTTCCATTTTTCATTTCCATTTTCCCTTTTTCAATTTTCATTTTCCATTTTCCATTTATCAATTTGCATTTCCCATTTTTCAATTTTCATTTTTCATTTTTCATTTTCCATTTCTCAATTTCATTTTCCATTTTTCATTCTCCATTTTTCATATTCTATTTTACATTTTTCATTTTCCATTTTCCGTTTTTCATTTTCCTTTTTCCATTTTCCGTTCTCAATTTTCTATTTTCCATTTTCCAGTTTTCATTTTCCATTTTTCAATTTTCTTTTTTCATTTTCCATTTTCTATTCTCTATTTTTCATTTTCTATTTTACATTTTCCATTTTCCGTTTTTCATTTTCCATTTTTCATTTTTATTTTTCATTCTCCATTTTCCATTTTCATTATCCATTGGAAAATTTCCATTTTTCGTTTTCATTTTTTTTTTCATATTGGCGATTTTTTTATTATAACGTGATAACGATAAAAAAATATGTGGCAATACTACTAACATGAGCTATGTTCTGTGTTCTTGGTATTGTTAATATATATGCATATTATTTTTGTGGCATTTTGTTATGCTATGTTGTTGTACAATTATTATGTTCAACCACTAAACTGTTACAACAAACACACCGGGTTTTATGTTTTTTTTTTAGAGATATCTACATATTTTTGCTCGTATCTAATCACAATGATGTCCGATGTAGCCCATTTTCAATACCAACCTGCTGGGAATTATGGCAAATGATATTTTTGTAATCTTATCCAGTGAGATGGCTTTTTTTTGTGAATGCGTGATTTCAACAGACAGACGGACAGACGGACAGACGGACATCGCTATATCGACTCGAGCTGTGATAAGGATCAAGAATATATGTACCTTATGGGGTCGGAAATTAGTTTTTCGATGCGTTAAAACGAAATGACAAACCTATATATACCCTCTGCCACTGACGTGTGGAGGGTATAAAAATTAAATTTTCCTTAAAAAAGTGCGTTGGTCTTTGAAGTATAGCCACGAATAACGTTGTAAACGACAAAATTCTAATTGTTCAGAATTCGTAAAAAAAAAAACGTTTTAAAAGTAGCAGACACTTCCTAAATAATTTTTTTTACTTCATTATAAAGACATTTGAATTTTAGAAAAAAAAAAATTTAATAACATTTATGTACAATATATTTAATAAATTACAAATTATTTCTGTTCACAGTGGAAAAACGTTTTATATCCAAAACTCATTGCACATTAAACGTTATTCCACGTTACACAACAGAGAGCAAGATGGCACTTAAAACGTTTTTTAAATAATAGGCTCATTATAGAATGAAAACAAAATTAAATTCTCTTTATTAAACGCACTTTATAAAAACAAAGTTAAATTCAATTTCACAACCAAATTATATAATGTGACATAATATCTGTGGTAACAAGCCTTAACCGCCTAAGTCGAAAATCATGCTTTTGAGAAAAATAACTTTTTATATAAATGTAATGGGGCTTCATAACGACTTAGGTGAGAATGTTTTCACTAATAACTTTTTAATAAACAGTGTTAGAGAAATGGGGATTTTACGTAATTATAAAGGTTTTTAGTAGAATGTGATAGCATACTTAACTCAAATCGTTCTTAAGTCGAAAATATATGAAATACTCAAAAGAAATATATCGAACCTAAATTTTTTATTTCACTTAATTTAACGACTGATAGATTTATTAAAATCAGCGTACTTATCAGGCAAGTAAGATGCCATAGCGAGCAGGTCCTTTTTCCTTCCATCGCTTATTTTAATAGGTTCTTTCCGAAGAAGCGACATAGTGTAATTTGATAAGTTTCGTGTTCGTTTGGAATTTAACTTATAACGTTGGAATCATCTCTAAGTTAAGAATAGCCTTTTTCTGTCTTTTCGTGAAGTGCTTTGGCGGGTTTTTCTATGCTATGAAGCCGTTCGCTGTTAGTAGCTTCAACCATTTGAATAAAAAACTTATCACAAACCTTGCAAACCTCGCTCCTTGAAAAAGCAAATCGTAAATTGTGATTATTACTAAAAATCTCCCTGTATGTGTTATAAGACACCGAGGTGTGTGGATCTTTATTTTGTATAAATTATACATTGCGTTGATATTTAAATATGTTTCATAAAACTTCTTTCAGCAAACCCCGTTCGGTAAATATGATAAACATCGTTTATTGATCATCAGTCTAAACACGCGTATAAACATCAGCAAAACGCTGTAAGCATTTCTTATGCAAAGTTAGCTTATAATGTAGTCTCTATAGACAACGAATAGCGAAATATTTACCGGTAATATATGGCAAATATTTTTGCATACTCTCTCTCTTTTGCCTTTCTGGCAGGTATACTCTTATTTTTTCTTGTTTCGTAAGAGTTACCACTATTTCTTAATCTTTTATTTTTATTATCTTTCCAATTTTCCAAGTTAATTTTGTTTTTTGTGCATTTGTTACACTTAATTATTGCTTTCAACAATTCACTTCGAATCATTTCGTCAGTCACTTGCTAATTGCATTTTGATAACGAAAAGGTGAAAAAACGACATTTACAACATTATTCGCGTCTATGCTTCATTTATAAAAAATTAAATAACTATTTTTCGATTTCAATAAAAAAACAAGTAAGAGTGTTAAATTCGGCTGTGCCGAATTTTTTGATACCCTCCACCTGAGTCTTTAATTTTTAATTTTTAATTTTTTATTTTTAATTTTTAATTTTTAATTTTAAATTTTTTTATTTTTAATTTTTAATTTAAAATTTTTAATTTTTAATTTTCAATTTTTAATTTTTAATTCTTAATTTTTAATTTTTAATTTTTAATTTTTAATTTTTAATTTTTAATTTTTAATTTTTAATTTTTAATTTTTAATTTTTAATTTTTAATTTTTAATTATTAATTTTTAATTTTTAATTTTTAATTTTTAATTTTTAATTTTTAATTTTTAGTTTTTAGTTTTTAATTTTTAATTTATTTTTAATTTTTAATAATTAATTTTTAATTATTAATTTTTAATTTTTAATATTTAATTTTTAATTTTTCATTATTCATTTTTCATTATTCATTTTTCATTTTCCAGTTTCCATTTTTAATTTTTCAATTTCCATTTTCAATTTTTCAATTTTCAATATTCAATTTTCATTTTCCATTTTTCATTTGCCATTTTCCGTTTTTCATTTTCCATTTTTCATTTTCCATTTTCCATTTTTCATTTTCCATTTTTAATTTTTTATTTTTCAATTTTCTTTTTTCATTTTCCATTTTCCATTTTAAACTTTTCATTTTTTAATTTTTCATCTTTCATTTTTTAATTTTCGTTATTCATTTTCCACTTTCCATTTTTAATTTTTCAATTTCCATTTTTAATTTTTCAGTTTTCGTTTTCCATTTTCCAATTTGCATTTTTCATTTTCCGTTTTTCATTTTTCAATTTTCAATGTCCATTTTCCATTTTTCATTTTTCATTTTCCATTTTTCAATTTTCATTTTCAATTTCCCATTTTCATTTTTCCATTTCCTTTTTCCATTTTGCGTTTTCCATTTTTCATTTTTATTTTTTAATATTCATTTTTCAACTTTCATTTTCCATTTTTCATTTTCATTTTCCATTTTTCATTTTGCATTTTCCATTTTAATTTTTCAATTTTCTTTTTTCATTTTCCATTTTTCATTTTCCATTTTCCGTTTTTCATTTTCCGTTTTCCATTTTCTATTCTCAATTTTCTATTTTCCATTTTCCATTTTTCATTTTCCATTTTTAATTTTTCAATTTTCTTTTTTCATTTTCCATTTTTCATTTTCCGTTTTCTATTCTCTATTTTTCATTTCCTATTTTACATTTTCCATTTTCCGTTTTTCGTTTTCCATTTTTCATTTTTATTTTTCATTCTCCATTTTCCATTTTCATTATCCATTGGAAAATTTCCATTTTTCGTTTTCATTTTTTCTTTCATATTGGCGATTTTTTTATTATAACGTGATAACGATAAAAAATATGTGGCAATAACATGAGCTATGTTCTGTGTTCTTGTTGTACAATTATTATGTTCAACCACTAAACTGTTACAACAAACACACTGGGTTTTATGTTTTTTTTTATAAATATCTACATATTTTTGCTCGTATCTAATCACAATTTATGCCCGATGTAGCCCATTTTCAATACCAACCTGCTGGGAATTATGGCAAATGATATTTTTGTAACCTTATCCAGTGAGATGGCTTTTTTTGAATGAGCGTGATTTCAACAGACAGACGGACAGACGGACATCGCTATATCGAATATATATACTTTATGGGGTCGGAAATTAGTTTTTCGATGCGTTACAAACGGAATGACAAACCTATATATACCCTCCTTAAAAAAGTGCGTTGGGCTTTGAAGTATAGCCGCGAATAACGTTGTAAACGACAAAATTCTAATTGTTCAAAATTTAAAAAAAAAAAAAACGTTTTAAAAATAGCAGACACTTCCTAAATTATTTTTTTTTACTTCATTATAAAGACATTTGAATTTTAGAAAAAAAATTTTAATAACATTTATGTACATATCTAATAAATTACAAATTATTTCTGTTCACAGTGGAAAAACGTTTTATATCCAAAACTCATTGCACATTAAACGTTATTCCACGTTACACAACAGAGAGCAAGATGGCACTTAAAACGTTTTTTAAATAATAGGCTCATTATAGAATGAAAACAAAATTAAATTCTCTTTATTAAACGCACTTTATAAAAAAAAAGTTAAATTCAATTTCACAACCAAATTATATAATATGACATAATATCTGTGGTAACAAGCCTTAACCGCCTAAGTCGAAAATCATGCTTTTGAGAAAAATAACTTTTTATATAAATGTAATGGGGCTTCATAACGACTTAGGTGAGAATGTTTTCACTAATAACTTTTTAATAAACAGTGTTAGTGAAATGGGGATTTCAAGTATATATATAAAGCGTTTTTAGTAGAATGTGATAGCATACATAACTCAAATCGTTCTTAAGTCGAAAATATATGAAATACTCAAAAGAAATATACCGAACCTAAATTTTTTATTTCACTTAATTTAACGACTGATAGATTTATTAAAATCAGCGTACTTATCAGGCAAGTAAGATGCCATAGCGAGCAGGTCCTTTTTCCTTCCTTTTAATAGGTTCTTTCCGAAGAAGCGACATAGTGTAATTTGATAAGTTTCGTGTTCGTTTGGAATTTAACTTATAACGTTGGAATCATCTCTAAGTTAAGAATAGCCTTTTTCTGTCTTTTCGTGAAGTGCTTTGGCGGGTTTTTCTATGCTATGAAGCCGTTCGCTGTTAGTAGCTTCAACCATTTGAATAAAAAACTTATCACAAACCTTGCAAACCTCGCTTCTTGAAAAAGCAAATCGTAAATTGTGATTATTACTAAAAATCTCCCTGTATGTGTTATGATCTTTATTTTGTATAAATTATACATTGCGTTGATATTTAAATATGTTTCATAAAACTTCTTTCAGCAAAAAGACGTTTCCAAACCACGCTCGGTAAATATGATAAACATCGTTTATTGATCATCAGTCTAAAAACGCGTATAAACATCAGCAAAACGCTGTAAGCATTTCTTATGCAAAGTTAGCTTATAATGTAGTCTCTATAGACAACGAATAGCGAAATATTTACCGGTAATATATGGCAAATATTTTTGCATACTCTCTCTCTTTTGCCTTTCTGGCAGGTATACTCTTCTTTTTCTTGTTTCGTAAGAGACCACTATTTCTTAATCTTTTATTTTTATTATCTTTCCAATTTTCCAAGTTAATTTTCTTTTTTGTGCATTTGTTACACTTAATTATTGCTTTCGACAATTCACTTCGAATCATTTCGTCAGTCACTTGCTAACTGCATTTTGATAACGAAAAGGTGAAAAAAACGACATTTACAACGTTATTCGCGTCTATGCTTCATTTATAAAAAATTAAATAACTATTTTTCGATTTCAATAAAAAAACAAGTAAGAGTGTTATATTCGGCTGTGCCGAATTTTTTGATACCCTCCACCTGAGTCTTTAATTTTTAATTTTTAATTTTTAATTTTTAATTTTTAATTTTTAATTTTTAATTTTTAATTTTTAATTTTTAATTTTTAATTTTTAATTTTAAATTTTTAATTTTTAATTTTTAATTTTTAGTTTTTAGTTTTTAATTTTTAATTTTTAATAATTAATTTTTAATTATTAATTTTTAATTTTTAATATTTAATTTTTCATTATTCATTTTTCATTATTCATTTTTCAAATTTCATTTTCCAGTTTCCATTTTTAATTTTTCAATTTCCATTTTCCATTTTCAATTTTCAATTTTCAATATTCAATTTTCATTTTCCATTTTTCATTTTCCGTTTTTCATTTTCCATTTTTCATTTTCCATTCTCCATTTTCCATTTTTCATTTTCCATTTTTAATTTTTTATTTTTCAATTTTCTTTTTTCATTTTCCATTTTACATTTTACATTTTCCATTTTACATTTTACATTTTACATTTTACATTTTACATTTTACATTTTACATTTTACATTTTACATTTTACATTTTACATTTTACATTTTACATTTTACATTTTACATTTTACATTTTACATTTTACATTTTACATTTTACATTTTACATTTTACATTTTACATTTTACATTTTATATTTTACATTTTACATTTTACATTTTACATTTTACATTTTACATTTTACATTTTACATTTTACATTTTACATTTTACATTTTACATTTTACATTTTACATTTTACATTTTACATTTTACATTTTACATTTTACATTTTACATTTTACATTTTACATTTTACATTTTACATTTTACATTTTACATTTTACATTTTACATTTTACATTTTACATTTTACATTTTACATTTTACATTTTACACTTTACATTTTACATTTTACATTTTACATTTTACATTTTACATTTTACATTTTACATTTTACATTTTACATTTTACATTTTACATTTTACATTTTACATTTTACATTTTACATTTTACATTTTACATTTTACATTTTACATTTTACATTTGACATTTTACATTTTACATTTTACATTTTACATTTTACATTCTACATTTTACATTTTACATTTTACATTTTACATTTTACATTTTACATTTTACATTTTACGTTTTACGTTTTACATTTTACATTTTCCATTTTCTGTTTTTCATTTTCCATTCTCCATTTTCCATTTTCATTTTCCATTTTTCATTTTCCATTTTCCATTTTTCATTTTTAGTTTTCATTTTCATTTTTTCTTTCATATTGGCGATTTTTTTTTATTATAATGTGATAACGATAAAAAAATATGTGGCAATACTACTAACATGAGCTATGTTATTGTGTTCTTGGTATTGCATAATTTTTTGTGGCATTTTTTTAAGTTGTTGTACAATTATAATGTTCAACCACTAAACTGTTACAACAAACACACTGGGTTTTATGTTTTTTTAGAGGTATCTACATATTTTTGCTCGTATCTAATCACGATGATGCCCGATTTAGCCAATTTTCAATACCAACCTGCTGGGAATTATGGCAAATGATATTATTGTAGCCTCATCCAGTTAGATGGTTTTTTTTTTGTGAATGAGCGTGATTTTAACAGACAGACGGACAGACGGACATCGCTATATCGACTCGAGCTGTGATAAGGATCAAGAATATTTATACTTTATGGGGTCGGAAATTAGTTTTTCGATGCGTTACAAACGGTATGACAAACCTATATATACCCTCTGCCACTGACGTGTGGAGGGTATAATAAATCAAATTAATAAGATTTTCATAACTTTTTTTTAACACATAAGATGTAAGCAGTTTTTCTTTTACGAACTCTAAATTTAACCTTTTAGAAAACTGTCGATATTACAATAGTTCGTTCATTTGAAAACATTTACAATTTTTAAAATATTTTTTACACTACATAGTTGATTCCTTACTTTGTATTCGAAATTATAATGCCAGATGCGTTAAAAAAGTGTTTTTCGTTGGTCTCTTCTGAAGGGATCTTAATAGTTTTTGTACTTTCCACAAAAAGCCATCATTGTTTTTATAACTATATAAGAAATTATAATAAATTCCCAAAAGAAAATAAATAACAATAACTTGAAATTGTAATGGTATTAGAATTTAAAGGTTAATAATATTAAGTTTAAAACACAGGTGGAGGGTGTCGAAAAAATCGGCTCAGCCGAATTTAACACATTTATTTTTTTTTATAAATTCCGCAACCACTTTCAGAAGAACTTTTTTTAGTTTACAGTAAGAGGGACAATCTCAATCAAAAACCATCAAATGTCTAGATTATTTCAATAGTTACCCTTTAGAACCTACCTCTGATAGTAGTGGAGGATCACCACCAGCCTCTAAAACTAAAACCTTAACAAGGGGATCCTCACTTAAGCGACTGGCCACCACTGATCCCGCACTGCCAGCACCAATCACAATATAGTCATAAGTATCCAAGCCATGTTTAATAGCCTCAGCTGCATAATCCTTAGGCCATAACTCTGAATTCTCCAATTCAGCTTTCTTCTGATTAATGGTATCATAAAAATTAGTCAACAAATTATCAATATAGTCGACACGAAACGAAACTGTAGTATTTTCAGTAACAAGACCTTTTAGAACAAAAGCTTGAATCAGCCAAAAGCTATCACAAAAGCTTAATAAAAGCGTGGCTGAGATTACTAAAGAAAAAAACAAAACACACTAATTAAAAAAAATTAAAGTTCTCTTTGTTTAAAGAAATTTAAAACACTTACACAGATTGACTTTCATTTTTAAACGTTGTGATGCAAATTATTTAAAACAATTTTTGTCTTGAATACTGCGTTTAGGAAATCTCAGGTGATACTGATGAATGTCAGATAAAAAAATTAAATATTTGCAATTCTTTATTTTGATTTCACTTAACACAATATTTTATTGTGTGTTCGTAAAGATTATTTAATATTTTTGTTGTTTTGTTTTCATCAGTTATCAAATCACCAAGGAATTTTAATCATTATATACAATTTAATATTTTGTATGCAAAAAATTATACAATTCCTTTGTGTTTTTAATAAATATTTAAACATTTGCGGTTATTGCACTTTCTAATGGTTAGTGTATAACATTTTGTTGTTGTTGTTTTTTTTTTTTTTTTTGTTGCTGCTCAAACTTTAACCACTGTAAAAGCTATTTTAAAGTTATTTCAGTTTACTAAGCTTTTCGCTTTTCGTTTAAAGCTCTTTTGCGTTTTTCTGTTAATTGATTTTATACTGTTAAATAATTTTATACTGTTATTGCTGTTATTGGCGATTCAGATAAAATTTGGTCAATTTCGTATGTTGCCAATTTATGCAAGCTGGAAATATGCGATATAATTTTAAAAAGGAATATTTAAAATTTTAAAATTTGTAACTCCATTATTCAATTAACGAAATACAGTCTGTCAAGAAAGTGTTTTTACATAATAAAAATGTCATTTTAACTTTTACATTAAAATAAAATAATTTTTTGTTTTAATTTGCTTTTTTAATATTTCAAATTTATTTATGTAACAAAAAAGGAACAAAATGAAAAGAGTGTAGAAAGATAGGTAAAAAAAAGAAGAGACTCCAAAATATTTTTTGTTAAGAAAGTGTTTTTAAAGTTTCTCTTTGTATTAAATTATTCTTTTAAATTACATTTACTGTCATCGGTTTTACTTTTTTTTACTTAAATCAAACATTACTAAAAATTATTTGTGTTTTGATCATATAAAGACGAATTTTATGGAATTTAAAATGCCTGGCAAAAGAACATCAATTGATGTGATTCAGTTAGTTTAATATAACTACATTCACGGGAAAAAATTGCAAGAATTATCCGAAATGTTTTCTTTAACAAGACGCAGGGTTTGCAATATTTTAAGGACACGAAGATATGGCTTTAATTGGGCGCCCACGTATGATTTCGGAGAGAGTAGAAAGAGATTGTCTTTTGCTACAATACACATTGCCCAAGCCTGATGACTTCTGGAATGACATTATATTTTGCGATGAGACAAAAATTAGACTTTACTATTATGATGGATCCAATAGAGTATGGAGAAACGCATTGTAAAGTCGAAATATAATTCCAACTGTGAAATTTGGAAAACTTGCGTTCATGGTTTGGGGCTGCCTAGCCAGTAAGGGAGTAGGAGAGATTTGTTTTATTGAGAAATCCTTGGATGCGCAACAATACTTAGATATTTTCCAGAGTCAACGAACTGCATTTCAAATCTTATCAAGATAATTACCCTAAACCTAAGGCGCATATTGTAATGTATTGGCTTCTCTGTGCAACTGTAGTAAAGTGTTGGATATAGCTGCCAAGAGTCCACACCTAAACCCAATCGGAAAAATATGGGTTTACTTGAAAAAAAGCAAAAACAAAACTAATCTGAAAACCAGTAAGAGTGTTAAATTCGGCTGTGCCGAATTTTTTGATACCCTCCACCTGAGTCTTTAATTTTTAATATTTGATTTTTAATTTTTAATTTTTAATTTTTAATTTTTTATTTAATTTTTAATTTTTAATTTTTAATTTAAAATTTTTAATTTTTAATATTTAATTTTTAATTTTTAATTTTTAATTTTTAATTTTTAATTTTTAATTTTTAATTTTTAATTTTTAATTTTTAATTTTTAATTTTTAATTTTTAATTTTTAATTTTTAATTTTTAATTTTTAATTTTTAATTTTTAAATTTTAACTTTTAATTTTTAATTTTTAATTTTTAATTTTTAATATTTAATTCTTAATTTTTGTGTTTTCCATCTTTCATTACTAATTTTTCAATTTTCATTTTCCAATTTCCATTTTTAATTTTTCATTTTCCATTTTCAATTTTTCAATTTTCAGTATTCAATTTTCATTTTCCATTTTCCATTTTTCAATTTTCATTTTCAATTTTCCATTTTGCATTTTCCATTTTTCAGTTTTCATTTTCCATTTTTCATTTTCAATTTTTTATTTTTCAATTTTCATTTTCCATTTTTCAATTTTCATTTTCCATTTTCCATTTTGCGTTTTCCATTTTCCATTTTTAATTTTTAATTTCTTAATTTTCATGTTCCATTTTCCATTTTTCATTTTCCAATTTCCATTTTTAATTTTTCAATTTTCAATTTTCATTTTTCATTTTCCATTTTTCAATTTTCATTTTTCAGTTTTCATTTTCCATTTTTAATTTTTTGTTTTTCCTTTTCCATTTTTCATTTTCCATTTTCCGTTTTTCATTTTTCATTTTCCATTATTCGTTTTTCGTTTTTCATTTTCCATTTTTCATTTTTCATTTTTCAATTTTCATTTTCCATTCTTCATTTTTCATTTTTCAATTTTCCATTTTCCATTTTTCAATTCTTATATTCCATTTTCCATGTTTTAATTTTCATTTTCCATTTTTCAATTTTCATTTTTCATATTTCATTTTCCATTTTTCATTTTCCATTTTTAATTTTTCAATTTTCATTTTCCATTTTTCATTTTCCATTTTCCATTTTACATTTTCCATTTTTCATTTTCTATTTTCCATTTTTCATTTTTCATTTTCCGTTTTTCATTTTCCATTCTCCATTTTTCATTTTCCATTTTCCACTTTCATTTTTCATTTTCCATTTTTAATTTTTTATTTTTCAATTTTCTTTTTTCATTTTCCATTTTTCATTTTACATTTTCATTTTACATTTTACATTTTACATTTTACATTTTACATTTTACATTTTACATTTTACATTTTACATTTAACATTTTACATTTTACATTTTACATTTTACATTTAACATTTTACATTTTACATTTTACATTTAACATTTTACATTTTACATTTTACATTTTACATTTTACATTTTACATTTTACATTTTACATTTTACATTTTACATTTTACATTTTACATTTTACATTTTACATTTTACATTTTACATTTTACATTTTACATTTTACATTTTACATTTTACATTTTACATTTTACATTTTACATTTTACATTTTACATTTTACATTTTACATTTTACATTTTACATTTTACATTTTACATTTTACATTTTACATTTTACATTTTACATTTTACATTTTACATTTTACATTTTACATTTTACATTTTACATTTTACATTTTACATTTTACATTTTACATTTTACATTTTACATTTTACATTTTACATTTTACATTTTACATTTTACATTTTACATTTTACATTTTACATTTTACATTTTACATTTTACATTTTACATTTTACATTTTACATTTTACATTTTACATTTTACATTTTACATTTTACATTTTACATTTTACATTTTTCATTTTTCATTTTCCGTTTTTCATTTTCCATTCTCCATTTTTCATTTTCCATTTTCCACTTTCATTTTTCATTTTCCATTTTTAATTTTTTATTTTTCAATTTTCTTTTTTCATTTTCCATTTTTCATTTTACATTTTCATTTTACATTTTACATTTTACATTTTACATTTTACATTTTACATTTTACATTTTACATTTAACATTTTACATTTTACATTTTACATTTAACATTTTACATTTTACATTTTACATTTAACATTTTACATTTTACATTTTACATTTTACATTTTACATTTTACATTTTACATTTTACATTTTACATTTTACATTTTACATTTTACATTTTACATTTTACATTTTACATTTTACATTTTACATTTTACATTTTACATTTTACATTTTACATTTTACATTTTACATTTTACATTTTACATTTTACATTTTACATTTTACATTTTACATTTTACATTTTACATTTTACATTTTACATTTTACATTTTACATTTTACATTTTACATTTTACATTTTACATTTTACATTTTACATTTTACATTTTACATTTTACATTTTACATTTTACATTTTACATTTTACATTTTACATTTTACATTTTACATTTTACATTTTACATTTTACATTTTACATTTTACATTTTACATTTTACATTTTACATTTTACATTTTACATTTTACATTTTACATTTTACATTTTACATTTTACATTTTACATTTTACATTTTACATTTTACATTTTACATTTTACATTTTACATTTTACATTTTACATTTTACATTTTACATTTTACATTTTACATTTTACATTTTACATTTTACATTTTACATTTTACATTTTACATTTTACATTTTACATTTTACATTTTACATTTTACATTTTACATTTTACATTTTACATTTTACATTTTACATTTTACATTTTACATTTTACATTTTACATTTTACATTTTACATTTTCAGTTTCCATTTTTCATTGTCCAATTTTCATTTTTCGTTTTCATTTTTTCTTTCATATTGGCGAGTTTTTTTATTATAACGTGATAACGATAAAAAAATATGTGGCAATACTACTAACATGAGCTATGTTATTGTGTTCTTGGTATTGTTAATATATGTATATGCATAATTTTTTTGTGGCATTTTTTATGTTGTTGTACAATTATAATGTTCAACCACTAAACTGTTACAACAAACACACTGGGTTTTATGTTTTTTTGAGAGATATCTAACGGGTGATTTTTTAAGAGCTTGATAACTTTTTTAAAAAAAAAAACGCATAAAATTTGCAAAATCTCATCGGTTCTTTATTTGAAACGTTAGATTGGTCCATGACATTTACTTTTTGAAGATAATTTTATTTAAATGTTGACCGCGGCTGCGTCTTAGGTGGTCCATTCGGAAAGTCCAATTTTGGGCAACTTTTTCGAGTATTTCGGCCGGAATAGCCCGAATTTCTTCGGAAATGTTGTCTTCCAAAGCTGGAATAGTTGCTGGCTTATTTCTGTAGACTTTAGACTTGACGTAGCCCCACAAAAAATAGTCTAAAGGCGTCAAATCGCATGATCTTGGTGGCCAACTTACCGGTCCATTTATTGAGATGAATTGTTCTCCGAAGTTTTCCCTCAAAATGGCCATAGAATCGCGAGCTGTGTGGCATGTAGCGCCATCTTGTTGAAACCACATGTCAACCAAGTTCAGTTCTTCCATTTTTGGCAACAAAAAGTTTGTTAGCATCGAACGATAGCGATCGCCATTCACCGTAACGTTGCGTCCAACAGCATCTTTGAAAAAATACGGTCCAATGATTCCACCAGCGTACAAACCACACCAAACAGTGCATTTTTCGGGATGCATGGGCAGTTCTTGAACGGCTTCTGGTTGCTCTTCACTCCAAATACGGCAATTTTGCTTATTTACGAAGCCATTCAACCAGAAATGAGCCTCATCGCTGAACAAAATTTGTCGATAAAAAAGCGGATTTTCTGCCAACTTTTCTAGGGCCCATTCACTGAAAATTAGACGTTGTGGCAGATCGTTCGGCTTCAGTTCTTGCACGAGCTGTATTTTATACGGTTTTACACCAAGATCTTTGCGTAAAATCTTCCATGTGGTCGAATAACACAAACCCAATTGCTGCGAACGGCGACGAATCGACATTTCACGGTCTTCAGTAACACTCTCAGAAACAGACGCAATATTCTCTTCTGTACGCACTGTACGCATTCGTGTGGTTGGTTTAATGTCCAATAAAGTAAACTGAGTGCGAAACTTGGTCACAATCGCATTAATTGTTTGCTCACTTGGTCGATTATGTAGACCATAAATCGGACGTAAAGCGCGAAACACATTTCGAACCGAACACTGATTTTGGTAATAAAATTCAATGATTTGCAAGCGTTGCTCGTTAGTAAGTCTATTCATGATGAAATGTCAAAGCATACTGAGCATCTTTCTCTTTGACACCATGTCTGAAATCCCACGTGATCTGTCAAATACTAATGCATGAAAATCCTAACCTCAAAAAAATCACCCGTTACATATTTTTGCTCGTATCTAATCACGATGATGCCCGATTTAGCCAATTTTCAATACCAGCCTGCTGTGAATTATGGCAAATGATATTATTGTAGCATTATCCAGTAAGATTGTTTTTTTTTGTGAATGAGTGTGATTTCAACAGACAGACGGACAGACGGACATCGCTATATCGACTCGAGCTGTGATAAGGATCAAGAATATATATACTTTATGGGGTCGGAAAATAGTTTTTCGGTGCGTTACAAACGGAATGACAAACCTATATATACCCTCTGCCACTGACGTGTGGAGGGTATAATAATAATTTTAGAGGAATGGAATAAACTTCCAACAGAATACGTGCAAAAATTATTTAGTTCCATGAAAAGACAATTGCAAGCCGTGTTTGATGCCACAGGTGGTCATACGAAGTACTAATTATTTTAATTTTTTTCCTAATTCAGAGGTCACACCTAACCCAAACAGAAACTTGTGGGTTTACTTGAAAACATAACAGAGTACGGGGAAAAACTAGTTAATTCTATGAAAATACGACTGCAAGCCGTAATTGATGCCATAATTGGCCATGCGAAGTATTAAATATTTTTCCTATTTAATTTTTTCGTATAAAAATGCAATGTACAAATACTTTCTTGACAACAATATTCTGAATTTTATTATTATTGTTTTTTTTTTTTTTGCTTTATTGTTGTTAGTTGGTAAATACATACATACATAGATAATATGGAATAAATAAAAAAAAATTATTGAAAACAAATCAGTAGAACTATATTTTTAAACGGAAAAGTCAAAGCAAAAAAAAAATTTTATTTAAAAACCAGATATTTTGAAATTTTAAAGCAAAAAAGCAAATGTCGAAAAAATAAAAATCAAAAATATCTGTTATTTGAAAAAATAGAAGTCAAAAATTAACTTTTATTTATTTTCTGACTTTTATGAAAAAAAAGGAATAATTATTACGGTCAAAACACTTTCTTGACAGACTATACCTATCGATGATCATAAGTTATCATGTCGCAACTGTATTTGTTAAAAATTTATATGAACCAAACGAAATAAGGCAAATAACTTTTAGTTTTTACTAATATCGATATTTTCTGTTACTTTTATCTTGATTTTTTATTAAATTTTAAAAGTTTTTTTCGAAATGAAATAAATTCAACTACAAAATTTGATTTTTTCAAGACATGAACTTTTAGTCTTTGGGTAACATATCCACGTGGTAACCTAACCACGTAAGTGGATTTTTTTGGTAGTTTTTTAAAAGAGGGAAAAATTATCTCTTGAAATAGCAAATATAGGTTTAAAATGTTCTACAAATAAAAATAGTCCTGAAATTTTATAGAGAACAAGTTTAGGTAATTTTAATTTATATCTATAATATTAATAGGCTAGGCGATTTCTTGTGACCGATGTTTTATTCTACCGTTTTATCCCGATTTTGACCAAACGTATATTATTTGAAAGGTTTTTTTCTTTTTAGCCGTTTTGCAGATTTACAGATTTTTAAATTTTTCCCTTTATTTTGAGTAAATTGCATTTAAAGTTGCTACTAACACCTATACAAAATTATACAATGCTATGTGTGTGTTTATTAAATTTGTTAATGTGTTCGTAATAAAAATGAGTTTGTTTTTTGTGTTGATTTGTGAATTGGCTATAATTGATTAGCATACCTTTAGGGTCTTTATTTAATGAAAAAATAAAATTTCCTAAAATTTGCACTCGAATTTCGAGGGCTGTAATCTGCTAGTATTTATTAAAGGAGGAGTGTTAACTATTTGTATATTTATTTATAAGTGGGAATTTTTTTTTTTTGGTTTTGCGGAAGATCTGCATGACCTTTTAGTCTTTGATGGCTCCTAGTGAAAATTACTATTGTGTCTTTTTCAAGGTTTGACATCAATTGTATGAACTTTTACTCTTTGGTAGGTGCTAATGAAGTTAATAGCTAAACATATTTACGGAGAATTTTAATCCCACAAACGGGCCCTTTAATTTAACTTTTTTGTTATTTTTCTTCTAAGAGCCAAAATGATAATTTTAAATAGCAGATACAGATAATATTTTACAAACAAATTTTTCATTAAATTTGATAAAGGATAGTTAAGTTTAGGTTATTTTAAATTATTAAAGAAAAATGTTTTTTGTGCATTTATTTCCAAGAAAGAACCGCATTAACTTTTAATCTTTCATGACTAGTAAAATTTTCAACTAAACATTTTTGTGGCCTTCATTTGTGTTATTAGAAAATAAAGGAGACTAAGTTTAAAAAATTAAAATGAATTGAAAATTTTTAAATATTTTGGATAATATTTTCATATGGGTTTATTAAAAGTATAAACATATATATATATACATGTATATATATACAGTGTGCGACAAAACATATGCACGAAATTGTGCTTATTATCATATAGCTTAATTACATAGAAAAACTCACTGCGATTTGAATTCTTTTTATTTATTTATAACGAAGATAGACCCGTTTTAATAATACAAGACATAAAACAAAATAGAAATAAAACAGAAAGAAAGAATATTAAATTTACAACAATGCTTTTTGCCCGCGACAAAACAAAAGCTCGAAATAATAGATATTTACATTCTTCTTTAAATGTAAAAGACTACCAACAACAATTACCGGTAAATAATAAAAACTATTTTTTGAAATGGCCAGCACAATCACTTGATCTCAATCCCATATTTGATATTGTAGATCGTAAAATAAATCGCGGTTGCAGAAATACAGATGATCATTTCCGGCAAGTGGAAATTGCATGGAATGGAATTTCTGGTGAAACATCTAATCTAATAGAGTCCATGCCACGCAGATGTCAATAAGTCTTAAAACATAAGGGCTGCGCAACTAAATATTAGTAAAATTCTAATTTTTATTGAATCAACAAAAAATGTGCTACAAAAAACTATATTAAAAATTTAATATGATATTTTTTTTAGTTTTGATAAAAAATTTTGTTCGGTTTTATTTTGTTTTAGTAAATTTAATTAATTTATTTTATAAATAAATAAAATAATTCGAAACCCAAAGGCGTTTGTCATATGATATTAACCACAAGCTCGTGCATATGTTATGTCGCACACTGTGTATTTATAAAGTTGATATATATACATACATATATATCAATATATATGGAAAGCTTAACTATTAATTTTTCTAAATCCGTCCACAAATTTAAATTTAAAATCAGTTCAAAACTGATTAAGTTAAAAATATTTTTGCCGATAACTTCGGATTTTGAGGGTGTATTCAAATTCTAAAAATTTAACATTAATTTACTCATCCTAGCCTACAACTTACACTAGATCGTTTTAGAACTATATTTTCACTGTAACACCGTGTAATTTATATTAATTTAAATAACATCCCCATCAATTCGTGGTAATTTTTATTAAAATCGGTTATTTCGTTTAAAAATTTATGTAACATTAAAATTTTTATTTGCGCCGTTGTTATCACTCAATAATGTATTAATTCCTGATTCATATTTCACGTATTTTATAGGGACTCTTTATGAATTTCAATAAATATTTAAGTTACATAAATCCATTCATATTTTAGGCATTTCATTTCAAATAAAAACAGTTTATATGTTTCAAATAATTCCAAACAACCGCAATAGGCCAACTTTTGAAGACAATTTATTGGAGTCTGGCTCTAATTCATAACATGCTTATTTTTAGTTTTCCATAATCGCTTTTAGTTTTAATTTAAGTAAACCATTTATAAAAATTTTAACTCGTTCGTACTCCGATTATAACATTTAATACAATTTCACGTTTTGAACTTGTAATATTTCTTATTAATTATTGTTTTATTGCACTAGTTCTAATCAAGTTTAAGTTTACATTACTACTGATTTAATTACTATAAAATTGTAAATTTATAAACAAATATCGACATTGAACTAAATTAAATGATAACGAATTAATCAAGCCGCTTTTTGTTTTTGCGGGAAAATTTTAATTAATTTGCAGGGCAGTGTTCGAAGTGAATTGTAGTACTTGCATTTTTTTTTTTTTTTTTTTTCAAAAACACTTGAGAAAATGAATCAATGCCCTATGTTCGAGAATATTTTTTATATAAATGAAAAATGTAGTCATTATGACAATATTTGTATAAATAAAAGAAAACGTATATTTATAAGAAAGAGAAACAACAAGATCTTCTACTTGAATGAGTTGAGTGATGGGATATAATTTTAAATTACCTTATTTTTGTTGGTATAAATAAATAAAGATGTTGTAAAGCCTCTATCTTTATTAAGTTTATAGCAGGACATTCCATAAATGATCTGAAAATTCATTCAATTAACACATATACGAGCATTAGCAAATTGAAATTTTTTTTTTAATTAGTAATTTGTAGGGTGTTTACCTAAGTTCTTAGTTACCTATGCATTTGTTACCTGTGTTTTTTTTTTTTTGGTCATTGCTCTGTTGTTATTATTTTCATATCGAGCATATTTTTCAATGTCTTTTTGATTCTGTAGTTGTTCGTTCATATTATCATCATTTTTAGCTTACTCTACATAAATGTGCTATTCTGTTGACCAACTAACCTAGAATGCGATTATTATTGTCGAAAATGTGATCAAAGTCTAAGAATGCATGTCACATTATATTTATATTATGCGAGTATTTCATTATCTTATATTTTTATATTTAATTATGTTTGGATTTGCCTGATATGTTACATTCCCATGAGCATCATTATCAGATTCTTAGTAAATTTAATTTGGTTTAGCGCTGTGCGGCTCCAGTCTCAAATTGTGGCCTTTAAATTTTAATTTTTTCCCCAACACTATTTAATACTAGCAAGGAAGGTGTCATAGCGGGGAGAGAGGCACCCCTTAAAAATAAAAAATAAAAAATAAAAAATATAAAATTAAAAATTAAAAATTCAAAATTCAAAATTCATAATTAAAAATTAAAAATTAAAAATTAAAAATTAAAAATTAAAAATTAAAAATTAAAAATTAAAAATTAAAAATTAAAAATTAAAAATTAAAAATTAAAAATTAAAAATTAAAAATTAAAAATTAAAAATTAAAAATTAAAAATTAAAAATTAAAAATTAAAAATTAAAAATTAAAAATTAAAAATTAAAAATTAAAAATTAAAAATTAAAAATTAAAAATTAAAAATTAAAAATTAAAAATTAAAAATTAAAAATTAAAAATTAAAAATTAAAAATTAAAAATTAAAAATTAAAAATTAAAAATTAAAAATTAAAAATTAAAAATAAAAAATTTAAAATTAAAAATAAAAAATTAACAATAAAAATTAACAATTAAAAATTAAAAATTAAAAACTAAAAACTAAAAACTAAAAATTAAAATTTAAAAATTAAAAATTAAAAATTAAAAATTAAAAATTAAAAATTAAAAATTAAAAATTAAAAATTAAAAATTAAAAATTAAACATTAAAAATTAAAAATTAAAAATTAAAAATTAAAAACTAAAAATTAAAAATTAAAAATTAAAAATTAAAAATTAAAAATTAAAAATTAAAAATTAAAAATTAAAAATTAAAAATTAAAAATTAAAAATTAAAAATTAAAAATTAAAAATTAAAAATTAAAAATTAAAAATTAAAAATTAAAAATTAAAAATTAAAAATTAAAAATTAAAAATTAAAAATTAAAAATTAAAAATTAAAAATTAAAAATTAAAAATTAAAAATTAAAAATTAAAAATTAAAAATTAAAAATTAAAAATTAAAAATTAAAAATTAAAAATTAAAAATTAAAAATTAAAAATTAAAAATTAAAAATTAAAAATTAAAAATTAAAAATTAAAAATTAAAAATTAAAAATTAAAAATTAAAAATTAAAAATTAAAAATTAAAAATTAAAAATTAAAAATTAAAAATTAAAAATTAAAAATTAAAAATTAAAAATTAAAAATTAAAAATTAAAAATTAAAAATTAAAAATTAAAAATTAAAAATTAAAAATTAAAAATTAAAAATTTTAAAATTAAAAATTAAAAATTAAAAATTAAAAATTAAAAATTAAAAATTAAAAATTAAAAATTAAAAATTAAAAATTAAAAATTCAAAATTAAAAATTAAAAATGAAAAATTAAAAATTAAAACTTAAAAATTAAAAATTAAAAATTAAAAATTATAAATTAAAAATTAAAAATTAAAAATTAAAAATTAAAAATTAAAAATTAAAAATTAAATTTTAAAAATTAAAAATTAAAAATTAAAAATTAAAAATTAAATTTAAAAATTAAAAGTTAAAAATTAAAAAATAAAAATTAAAATTTAAAATTTTAAATTTAAAAATTAAAATTTAAAATTTAAAAATAAAAATGGAAAATGGAAAATTAAAAATTAAAAATTAAAAAATTAAAAATTAAAAATTAAAAATTAATAATTAAAAATTAAAAATTAAAAACTAAAAATTAAAAATTAAAAATTAAAAATTAAAAATTAAAATTAAAAATTAAAAATTAAAAATTAAAAATTAAAAATTAAAAATTAAAAATTAAAAATTAAAAATTAAAAATTAAAAATTAAAAATTAAAAATTAAAAATTAAAAATTAAAAATTAAAAATTAAAAATTAAAAATTAAAAATTAAAAATTAAAAATTAAAAATTAAAAATTAAAAATTAAAAATTAAAAATTAAAAATTAAAAATTAAAAATTAAAAATTAAAAATTAAAAATTAAAAATTAAAAATTAAAAATTAAAAATTAAAAATTAAAAATTAAAAATTAAAAATTAAAAATTAAAAATTAAAAATTAAAAATTAAAAATTAAAAATTAAAAATTAAAAATTAAAAATTAAAAATTAAAAATTAAAAATTAAAAATTAAAAATTAAAAATTAAAAATTAAAAATTAAAAATTAAAAATTGAAAATTAAAAATTGAAAATTAAAAATTAAAAATTAAAAATTAAAAATTAAAAATTAAAAATTAAAAAAATTAAAAATTAAAAATTGAAAATTAAAAATTGAAAATTAAAAATTAAAAATTAAAAATTAAAAAATTAAAAATTAAAAATTAAAAATTAAAAATTAAAAATTAAAAATTAAAAATTAAAAATTAAAAAATTAAAAATTAAAAATTAAAAATTAAAAACTAAAAATTAAAAATTAAAAATTAAAAATTAAAAATTAAAAATTAAAAATTAAAAATTAAACATTAAACATTAAAAATTAAAAATTTAAATTTTAAATTTTAAATTTAAAAATTAAAATTTAAAAATTAAAAATGAAAAATTAAAAATTAAAAATTAAAAATTAAAAAATTAAAAATAAAATTAAAAATTAAAATTAAAATTAAAAATTAAAATAAAATTAAAAATTAAAAATTAAAAATTAAAAATTAAAAACTTAAAAATTAAAATTAAAAATTAAAATTAAAAATTAAAATTAAAAATTAAAAATTAAAAATTAAAAATTAAAAATTAAAAATTAAAAATAAAAATTAAAAATTAAACAATAAAAATAAAAATTAAAAATTAAAAATTAAAAATTAAAATTAAAAATTAAAAATTAAAAATTAAAAATTAAAAATTAAAAATTAAAAATTAAAAATTAAAAATTAAAAATTAAAAATTAAAAATTAAAAATTAAAAATTAAAAATTAAAAATTAAAAATTAAAAATTAAAAAATTAAAATTAAAAATTAAAATTAAAAATAAAAAATTAAAAATTAAAATTAAAAATTAAAATTAAAAATTAAAAATTAAAAATTAAAAATTAAAATTAAAAATTAAAAATTAAAAATTAAAAATTAAAAATTAAAAATTAAAAATTAAAAATTAAAAATTAAAAATTAAAAATTAAAAATTAAAAATTAAAAATTAAAAATTAAAAATTAAAAAAAATTAAAAATTAAAAATTAAAAAATTAAAAATTAAAAATTAAAAATTAAAATTAAAAATTAAAAAATTAAAAATTAAAAATAAAATTAAAAATTAAAATTAAAATTAAAAATTAAAAATTAAAAATTAAAAATTAAAAATTAAAAATTAAAAATTAAAATTAAAAATTAAAAATTAAAAATTAAAAATTAAAATTAAAAAAAATTAAAAATTAAAAATTAAAAATTAAAATTAAAAATAAAAATTAAAAATTAAAAATTAAAAATTAAAAATTAAAAATTAAAATTAAAAAATTAAAAAATTAAAAATTAAAAATTAAAAATTAAAAATTAAAAATTAAAAATTAAAAATTAAAAATTAAAAATTAAAAATTAAAAATTAAAAATTAAAATTAAAAATTAAAAATTAAAAATAAAAATTAAAAATTAAAAATTAAAAATTAAAAATTAAAAATTAAAAATTAAAAATTAAAAATTAAAAATTAAAAATTAAAAATTAAAAATTAAAAATTAAAAATTAAAAATTAAAAATTAAAAATTAAAAATTAAAAATTAAAATTAAAAATTAAAAATTAAATATTAAAAATTAAAAATTAAAAATTAAAAATTAAAAATTAAAAATTAAAAATTAAACTTAAAAATTAAAAATTAAAAATAAAAATTAAAAATTAAAAATTAAAATTTAAAATTTAAAATTTAAAATAAAAATTAATAATTAAAAATTAAAACATTCAAAAATTAAAAATTAGAAATTAAAAATTAAAAATTAAAAATTAAAAATTAAAAATTAAAAATTAAAAATTAAAAATTAAAAATTAAAATTAAAAATTAAAAATTAAAAATTAAAAATTTAAAATTAAAAATTAAAAATTAAAAAATTAAAATTTAAAATTTTAAATTTAAAAATTAAAATTTAAAATTTAAAAATTAAAAATTAAAAATTAAAAATTAAAAATTAAAAATTAAAATTAAAAATTAAAAATTAAAAATTAAAAATTAAAAATTAAAAATTAAAAATTAAAAATTAAAAATATATAAAAATTAAAAATTAAAAATTAAAAAATTAAAAAATTAAAAATTAAAAATTAAAAATTAAAAATTAAAAATTAAAAATTAAAAATTAAAAATTAAAAATTAAAAATTAAAAATTAAAAATTAAAAATTAAAAATTAAAAATTAAAAATTAAAAATTAAAAATTAAAAATTAAAAATTAAAAATTAAAAATTAAAAATTAAAAATTAAAAATTAAAAATTAAAAATTAAAAATTAAAAATTAAAAATTAAAAACAAAAAACATTCAAAAACAAAAATTAAAAATTAAAAATTAAAAATTAAAAATTAAAAATTAAAAATTAAAAATTAAAAATTAAAAATAAAAAATAAAAATTAAAAATTAAAATTTTAATATTAAAAATTAAAAATTAAAAATTAAAAATTAAAAATAAAAAATTAAAAATTAAAAATTAAAATTTTAATATTAAAAATTAAAAATTAAAAATTAAAAATTAAAAATTAAAAATTAAAAATTAAAAATTAAAAATTAAAAATTAAAAATTAAAAATTAAAAATTAAAAATTAAAAATTAAAAATTAAAAATTAAAAATTAAAAATTAAAAATTAAAAATTAAAAATTAAAAATTAAAAATTAAAAATTAAAAATTAAAAATTAAAAATTAAAAATTAAAAATTAAAAATTAAAAATTAAAAATTAAAAATTAAAAATTAAAAATTAAAAATTAAAAATTAAAAATTAAAAATTAAAAATTAAAAATTAAAAATTAAAAATTAAAAATTAAAAATTAAAAATTAAAAATTAAAAATTAAAAATAAAAATTAAAAATAAAAAATAAAAATTAAAAATTAAAATTTTAATATTAAAAATTAAAAATTAAAAATTAAAAATTAAAAATTATAAATTAAAAATTAAAAATTAAAAATTAAAAATTAAAAATTAAAAATTAAAAATCAAAAATTAAAAATTAAAAATTAAAAATTAAAAATTAAAAATTAAAAATTAAAAATTAAAAATTAAAAATTAAAAATTAAAAATTAAAAATTAAAAATTAAAAATTAAAAATTAAAAATTAAAAAATTAAAAATTAAAAATTAAAAATTAAAAATTAAAAATTAAAAATTAAAAATTAAAAATTAAAAATTAAAACTTAAAAATTAAAAATTAGAAATTAAAATTAAAAATTAAAAATTAAAAATTAAAAATTAAAAATTAAAATAAAAATTAAAAATTAAAAATTAAAAATTAAAAATTAAAAATTAAAAATTAAAAATTAAAAATTAAAAATTAAAAATTAAAAATTAAAAATTAAAAATTAAAAATTAAAAATTAAAAATTAAAAATTAAGAATTAAAATTAAAAATTAAAAATTAAAAATTAAAAATTAAAAATTAAAAATTAAAAATTAAAAATTAAAAATTAAAAATTAAAAATTAAAAATAAAAATTAAAAATTAAAAATTAAAAATTAAAAATTAAAAATTAAAAATTAAAAATTAAAAATTAAAAATTAAAAATTAAAAATTAAAAATTAAAAATTAAAAATTAAAAATTAAAAATTAAAAATTAAAAATTAAAAATTAAAAATTAAAAATTAAAAATTAAAAATTAAAAATTAAATATTAAAAATTAAAAATTAAAAATTAAAAATTAAAAATTAAAAATTAAAAATTAAAACTTAAAAATTAAAAATTAAAAATTAAAAATTAAAAATTAAAAATTAAAAATTAAAAATTAAAATTTAAAATTTAAAAATTAAAAATTAATAATTAAAAATTAAACATTCAAAAATTAAAAATTAGAAATTAAAAATTAAAAATTAAAAATTAAAAATTAAAAATTAAAAATTAAAAATTAAAAATTAAAAATTAAAAATTAAAAATTAAAAATTAAAAATTAAAAATTAAAAGTTAAAAATTAAAAAATAAAAATTAAAAATTAAAATTTAAAATTTTAAATTTAAAAATTAAAATTTAAAATTTAAAAATTAAAAATTAAAAATTAAAAATTAAAAATTAAAAATTAAAAATTAAAAATTAAAAAATTAAAAATTAAAAATTAATAACTAAAAATTAAAAATTAAAAATTAAAAATTAAAAACTAAAAATTAAAAATTAAAAATTAAAATTAAAAATTAAAAATTAAAAATTAAAAATTAAAAATTAAAAATTAAAAATTAAAAATTAAAAATTAAAAATTAAAAATTAAAAATTAAAAATTAAAAATTAAAAATTAAAAATTAAAAATTAAAAATTAAAAATTAAAAATTAAAAATTAAAAATTAAAAATTAAAAATTAAAAATTAAAAATTAAAAATTAAAAATTAAAAATTAAAAATTAAAAATTAAAAATTAAAAATTAAAAATTAAAAATTAAAAATTAAAAATTAAAAATTAAAAATTAAAAATTAAAAATTAAAAATTAAAAACAAAAAACATTCAAAAACAAAAATTAAAAATTAAAAATTAAAAATTAAAAATTAAAAATTAAAAATTAAAAATAAAAAATAAAAATTAAAAATTAAAATTTTAATATTAAAAATTAAAAATTAAAAATTAAAAATTAAAAATTAAAAATAAAAAATTAAAAATTAAAAATTAAAATTTTAATATTAAAAATTAAAAATTAAAAATTAAAAATTAAAAATTAAAAATTAAAAATTAAAAATTAAAAATTAAAAATTAAAAATTAAAAATTAAAAATTAAAAATTAAAAATTAAAAATTAAAAATTAAAAATTAAAAATTAAAAATTAAAAATTTTAAAAATTAAAAATTAAAAATTAAAAATTAAAAATTAAAAATTAAAAATTAAAAATTAAAAATTAAAAATTAAAAATTAAAAATTAAAAATTAAAAATTAAAAATTAAAAATTAAAAATTAAAAATTAAAAATTAAAAATTAAAAATTAAAAATTAAAAATTAAAAATTAAAAATTAAAAATTAAAAATTAAAAATTAAAAATTAAAAATTAAAAATTAAAAATTAAAAATTAAAAATTAAAAATTAAAAATTAAAAATTAAAAATTAAAAATTAAAAATTAAAAATTAAAAATTAAAAATTAAAAATTAAAAATTAAAAATTAAAAATTAAAAATTAAAAATTAAAAATTAAAAATTAAAAATTAAAAATTAAAAATTAAAAATTAAAAATTTAAATTTAAAAATTAAACATTAAAAATTAAAAATTTAAAATTTAGAATTTTAAATTTTAAATTTAAAAATTAAAATTTAAAATTTTAAATTTTAAATTTAAAAATTAAAATTTAAAAATGAAAAATGAAAAATTAAAAATTAAAAAATTAAAAATTAATAACTAAAAATTAAAAATTAAAAATTAAAAATTAAAAACTAAAAATTAAAAATTAAAAATTAAAATTAAAAATTAAAAATTAAAAATTAAAAATTAAAAATTAAAAATTAAAAATTAAAAATTAAAAATTAAAAATTAAAAATTAAAAATTAAAAATTAAAAATTAAAAATTAAAAATTAAAAATTAAAAATTAAAAATTAAAAATTAAAAATTAAAAATTAAAAATTAAAAATTAAAAATTAAAAATTAAAAATTAAAAATTAAAAATTAAAAATTAAAAATTAAAAATTAAAAATTAAAAACAAAAAACATTCAAAAACAAAAATTAAAAATTAAAAATTAAAAATTAAAAATTAAAAATAAAAAATAAAAATTAAAAATTAAAATTTTAATATTAAAAATTAAAAATTAAAAATTAAAAATTAAAAATTAAAAATAAAAAATTAAAAATTAAAAATTAAAATTTTAATATTAAAAATTAAAAATTAAAAATTAAAAATTAAAAATTAAAAATTAAAAATTAAAAATTAAAAATTAAAAATTAAAAATTAAAAATTAAAAATTAAAAATTAAAAATTAAAAATTAAAAATTAAAAATTAAAAATTAAAAATTTTAAAAATTAAAAATTAAAAATTAAAAATTAAAAATTAAAAATTAAAAATTAAAAATTAAAAATTAAAAATTAAAAATTAAAAATTAAAAATTAAAAATTAAAAATTAAAAATTAAAAATTAAAAATTAAAAATTAAAAATTAAAAATTAAAAATTAAAAATTAAAAATTAAAAATTAAAAATTAAAAATTAAAAATTAAAAATTAAAAATTAAAAATTAAAAATTAAAAATTAAAAATTAAAAATTAAAAATTAAAAATTAAAAATTAAAAATTAAAAATTAAAAATTAAAAATTAAAAATTAAAAATTAAAAATTAAAAATTAAAAATTAAAAATTAAAAATTAAAAATTAAAAATTAAAAATTAAAAATTAAAAATTAAAAATTAAAAATTAAAAATTAAAAATTAAAAATTAAAAATTAAAAATTTAAATTTAAAAATTAAACATTAAAAATTAAAAATTTAAAATTTAGAATTTTAAATTTTAAATTTAAAAATTAAAATTTAAAATTTTAAATTTTAAATTTAAAAATTAAAATTTAAAAATGAAAAATGAAAAATTAAAAATTAAAAAATTAAAAATTAAAAATTAAAAATTAAAAATTAAAAATTAAAAATTAAAAATTAAAAATTAAAAATTAAAAATTAAAAATTAAAAATTAAAAATTAAAAATTAAAAATTAAAAATTAAAAATTAAAAATTAAAAATTAAAAATTAAAAATTAAAAATTAAAAATTTAAAATTTAAAATTGAAAATTAAAAATTAAAAAATTAAACATTCAAAAATAAAAATTAAAATTTTGTTAAAAATAAAAATAATAAAAAAAAAATATAAAAAATAAAATTCAAAAATAAAAAAAATATAAAAATTAAGAAGTAAAAAAATATTAAGTTAAAAATTAAAAATTATTTATTAATTTAAATTATAACAAGAAATTATAATAGAAACTGGCCAGCAAGAAAAGCAATTAACTTTAAATTTAATTGGTATTCGAAATTTAAGTTTCAATTAAATTAAAAATTTAAATTTAAAAATTTAAAATTAAAAATCAAAAGTTAAAAATCAAAAATTAAAAATTAAAAACTAAAAATTAAAAACTAAAAATTAAATACTAAAAACTAATATTAATATTAGTATCTGGAAGTTTATAGCCAAGTTTCAGATTTTTTTTAATTATGAATTATCTCAAAATTTTCTTATAGGGATGAAACTTTTGGTGTTATAACGCTTACTGCGTTATGGGTTTTCTACTCTAGTAAAAGAAAAATAATGCCATGTTTCAAATAGTAACGAATTCTTTCTATAGAAGACACGATCATTGATTTTTATAGCAAGGAATTATAACAGAAACTGGCCAACAAGAAAAGAAATTAACTTTAAATTTAATTGGTATTTGAATTTAAAGTTTCAGTATCGGCAACAGTTTTAAAGTCGTAGTGTTATAATGTCTCCTATTATTCCCTTTACACAAGACAAAATCATTTAAAACAATTTCATAATTCACGGGAATTGACACATTTTTTCAAATTTAGCTTTTTGAATTGCATTTCCGTTCTCATAACGAAAATGCAATGCAACAAACTATTTTGGTAATTAAATTTCGAAGAATTGTTTTTCAATAAATTGTTAACACATTTTTTAAACTTGAATTGCATTTCCGTTCTCATAACGAAAATGTAATACAATAAACTGTTTTAATAAATAAATTTCGAAGAATTGTTTTAAATAAATTGCATTCTGAAATTTATTTAATTTTCTCACAGACATTTTTCATAAGAATTATTTTTGCGTTTATAAGTTTGTTTTGTCCCCAACAACGGAAACAAAACACACTTATGCTTAGTGGGCAGAAATCGACGATTAGTTTTTAATCATATATTATTATAAATGTCAATACTATTGGATTAAGAAAATTAGTCTTAAGATAGATTGAAATAAAGAAGGTTTATTTTTTCAAACCAAAACCAATATTACAGTTGTTTTTTTTAAGATAAGAAAACAACGGTAATAAAACTTCGTAGCCGTACCCATCATTGATTCTAATATGGAGTTTAAGACGCAGTTGGAGGGTATAAAAGATTCAGCACAGCCGAATTTAACACTCTTTCTTGTTTATTATTGCAAATATATTGAAACGAATTAACATAATTTCACTACCTTTCAAACTACATATTCGTATAATATATAATAAGTATATTGTATTCTGACCAAAAAATAAATAAAAATTAAAAGCAATGGAACAAGGTACTCCCACTGAAATAAATTTCCCATAAAAAATTTTAAGAAAAAAATAATAAATTAGTAATATTTAAATCTCTTATTCTGTGCATGTATTATATTTTATATATTAATTATATTAATAATAATTTTTTAATTTGTTTTTATACAATTGTTTTCATAGTATTTAAATCTTGGTTGGGGGATATTACAGGTTTAATATATACTTTTTCAAACAAAATATAACATATAAAAAATATAGTGACACTCTGTTTAAAAAACTAAATTTTCAATACTATGAAAATAGTACTATATATAAATATTACTATATAATATATAAAAAACATTTAAAAAATAATATTATTAATATATAAAATATAATAAATTCAAAGAATTACAGACTGCAACATTTTTTCTTACTATTCTTTTTTTTTATTATTGTAAATATATTAAAACCAATTTACATAATTTCACTACCTTTCAAACGACATATGTATTCGTATAATATATAATAAATATAGTGTATAATCTGTACAAAAACAAGTAAAAAACATTTAAAAAAGTACTAAATTTTCAGTACTATTAAAATAGTAGTATAAAAAAAATTAAAAGAAAATAATATTAATATATAAATCAAAAACCATTCAAATAATTGAGACATAAATATTTCTTTTTATCATTATTTTTTTTTTTAATATCATACTAGAGGACCCCTGCTACTCCGCAGTATTATATTATATTAATTTTTATAATATAATACCAAAATTTGCCAAGAGAAGTTAACGTACAGTAATGCCAAAATATGCCAAGAGAAGTTAACGTACAGTAAAAGTAAAGTTGATTGTCCACGCATAACTTTCCTCAAACCCAACGAATTTGCCAAGAGAAGTTAACGTACAGTAATGCCAAAATATGCCAAGATAAGTTAACGTACAGTAAAAGTAAAGTTGATTCTCCATGCTTAACTTTGTGATGACCGCAGTCTGTGCCATCGTTTCGGCCCACACAATCCATTAGGATTATTTGAATTATTTTATTTTTATTATTTTGATTGAATTGTACTTTATATTTTATGTTTAATTGCACAAATAAAATGAATTACTGAGTAGACTTGTAAATTCCTTTTTGGGATCACCCTGTGATCCCGTACGTGGCGATCATATGATACTGGTAACAATCAGCTGTCACCAGCCGTCAGGCACAAGTATAAAAAGGCGGTCATGAGGACAATCGTGACAGTCGTGCAGTAGCCGAGGCAGCAGTTACAAGATAAGCAAGCTAATAATCCTTTCGCTGAACGAAATGTGCCGTCCTAGGTCACTTCATTATCCTTAGTAGGTCCTGCGAATCCTTCGAGTCCTGCGAATCCTTCGAGTCCTGCGAATCCTTCGAGTCCTGCGAATCCTTCGAGTCCTGCGAATCCTTCGAGTCTTGCGAGTCCTTCGAGTCCTGCGAATCCTTCGAGTCCTGCGAGTCCTGTGAATACTTCGAGTCCTGTGAATACTTCGAGTCCTGCGAATCCTTCGAGTCCTGCGAATCCTTCGAGTCCTGCAAATACTTCAAGTCCTGCGAATACTCCGAGTCCTGCGAATCCTTCGAGTCCTGCGAGTCCTTTGAGTCCTGCGAGTCTGCGAATCCTTCGAGTCCTGCGAATACTTCGAGTCCTGCGAATACTCCGAGTTTGCGAATCCTTCGAGTCTTGCGAATCCTTCAAGTCCTGCGAATACTTCGAGTCCTGTGAGTCCTGCGAATCCTTCGAGCCCTGCGAATCTTACGAATTCTTCGAGTCCTGAGAAGCCCAACGAGTCCTGCGGAGAGTGTGCCGATACAGGTCACTCTCACCGCATAATTACCTTGCACAGCCCAGAGGTTAGGTAAGTAACTAATCATTCCTTCCACAGGTGGAGTGTGCCGACTAAGGTCACTCTTGGATCAGCACTCAACGAATCCTGCAAGCCCAACAAGTCCTGCGGAGAGTGTGCCGACATAGGTCACTCTCACTACCCCCATCATCCTGCGAGGTCCAGAGGACAGGTAAGGGACTAATCATTGTTTCATAGGTGGAGTGTGCCGACATAGGTCACTCTTGACTCACTATATCAAGAATCCTGCAAGCCCAACGAGTCCTGCGGAGAGTGTGCCGACATAGGTCACTCTCACCGCATAATTACCTTGCACAGCCCAGAGGTTAGGTAAGTAACTAATCATTCATTCCACAGGTGGAGTGTGCCGACTTAGGTCACTCTTGAATCAGCACCCAACGGATCCTACGGGCCCTACCGGTCGGAAGAGCCCTGTCGAGAGTGTGCCGACATAGGTCACCCTTCTACCAATCCGACGCGCCCGCCGGAGAGTTAACCACCCTCGAACAACCCGACACCAGAGATACCGAGTCTCCACAGTGTGGCGAAGACTGTCGTCCGAGGTCCCGGACCGATCTCACGGAACCACCCCGGCGTATTTTAGTGTATTTTTTAGTTTTAAGATCTCAATAAACGAATAACTGTACCTTAAAACCATACCCAACGTTTTTTTCACTCTCTGTCTCAGTAGAAAACAAATTTCTGCAACGACCCCGGCCACCGCGAGCTATACCCTAGCAACCGGAGGAAAACTCGTCGTTACAACTTTCCTCAAACCCAACGAATTAAAGCAGTTAATGGATCAAAGGAGCTTGATCCACTGAGTGTTCTTAGACCTATGTCAACAGCCTACGTTAATTAGAACTCTAGTTATAGAGGTTTGAGAGAATAAAAATATTGAAAAAATCTTGAATGCAAAGTTTATTCTAAATTCTTTTAATATATAAGATTGCACCTATACCACTAAAGTGAGTCAACTCAAAATTTACAAATTTTCAGTAGAGGCAAGACGGTTTTTTTAAATATTTACTACAAAATTTAAAAACAGTTGTTTCATTGTAAAGAATTGCGAATAATAAGTATACAACAGTAGTTGTTTTTGCGATTTTTTCAGTGATCACCAAAAATAGCAAGTTTTTTGGGTGCAACTCAAAATATATCTTTTTAGTGGATCCTAAAGAAGCTACTCTTATAACACAAAGAGAGTTTTTTTTTTTTTTTTGTACAGAGTAGACACTATATATAATATTATTTTCTTATTTTGATTTCCTTAATATTAAAAAAAGATAAATATTACAACTGTATACTACAAAATGTTAGGAATTTTTTTTCATAATATTTATGTCAAATTACTCTTCTTATATATAATAAATATATTGTATGAGTTGTACAAAAAAAAATAATAAATAAAATATTATAAAAAAAAATATTTTTTTTTTCAGTGTACAATATATTTGTGAAAAAATTTGTCTTGTTCGAAAGTTCTGCAATTTTGATTTTCTTAAAATTTAAAAAATAATACATATTAAAACTGTAATACGAAAAAAGGTTTGAAAATCGTTAACATTATTAAAAAAAAGTTTATAATTAATAATTGTAATGAATAATTGTGTAAGTGGATGTTGAAGCCTGGAAGGTATTCTTTAAAAAAAAAAACTTAAAAATATGGTGAAAATAGTTTAATGATGTGCAACGATTTTGTTCAAATTAAGGTCACCGTTCTCACAATAAACGGAATTCAAAAACATCATACTGCAATGGCTGGGGAATTATTCAGATATCCATTATCAGAGGTATCAAAATATTCTCTTAATTTTCGGTGGATGGATTGACTTCTTTTAATTTGAATCAAAAAATTAAAAAAAAAGAATCGTTAATCTCTTTTCAAATTTATTTCCTTAATCAGCTTATTTTTAAAAAAATGTGTTGAATCTACCAAATGCAACAATAAATATTATATTTAAGCTTAAAATATTCTATAAATAAATTATTTTAAAACTAAAAATTTCATTAAAACAATACAAAAACAGACACTTTAAAATCAATTTAATTAATTTGGTTTCAAACAATGTTAAATGTTAAAATCACTAAAGCTATGACTTAAATCAATTAAATATGTATGCAAATGTGCTTTTAAACTAGATCACTGTATTCTTAATCCAAAATTCTTTAATCATATCAGAACCCTTTTCAGCAATCATTATAACTGGAGCATTAGTATTGGCACTCACCAAATTGGGCATAATGCTGGCATCGATAACTCTAAGGCCGCGTATGCCATAAACTCGTAGTTGAGGATCAACAACAGCCTCTGGATCCCAATAGGGACCCATTTTACAAGTACCTACGGGATGATATATGGTGACGGTGTATTGACGTATCATACACTCCCAATAGGGATCAGTAAACATTTTTAAATGTTGACAGCCGGGCCATTTGATGGGCGACAGACGTGAACCAAATCTTTGCATAGCCTGGGTGCGGGACAAAGCTACGGCTATTTTAACTCCTTCTACCAAAGTCTTCATATCACTGGCATCGGCCAAGTAGTTGGGTATTATGTAGGGATAGTCGAAGGGATTTCCCGATCTTAGTTTGATGGATCCCTTGCTGCGCGGTCTCAATAACATGGGTATTATACTCCAAACATCTTGATTATTAAGTTTTTCAAAAACAGCCCGATAAAAGGCTTCCGTTAGGCCATGAGCCTTTCTCAATTGATTGCCACCATCGGAGTTAGTAGAACCGGAAACAAAATGAAATTCTATGTCTGGCCAATCAACTGTGGTATTGGCATATTTGGTATTAACAAAGGCTAAACCCTCGACACCGCCCAAAATGGTCAATGGTCCTTGGCCAAATACAGCATATTGCAAAACAGTAGACATAGAGTGGAAGCGACTTTCCACTATAGAAACTGGCTGATTAACCAGAAATGTCAAACCACCCAAGCCAATATGATCTTGCAAGTTTTCACCCACGTTCAGTTCCTTGATAACTGGAATACGATGTTTAACAAGTTCTTTGCGGGGTCCTATGCCAGACAGCATTAAAAGTTGCGGAGAATTGACCGAACCTCCAGATAAAATAACCTCCTTTTTGGCTCTCACATGATAAAGCCTTTGATCCTTAACAAATTCTATGCCAAAGGCCAATTTACTTACGGGGTCAATCATGATTCTGGTAGCCTGTGCGTACATGGCTATATGAAGATTAGATCTTAGGTTGGCTGGCCTTAAGAAGGCCTTGGCCGTACTGCAACGACTACCACGCCTTGTGGTACCCTGAGATATCATAAAGCCAGACTGTTTTTCACCATTTAAATCACGATTCTCATAACCCATTTCCACACCAGCTTCCACAAAACTGGCCGCCAAGGGTGTATGATATGGAGCTTCTCCTACAGTAAGATAACCACCTGTTGAGTGATATGGTGTGCTGGCCAAATAGGGATTGGTATTGTCTTCGGATTTTTTGAAGTAATACAAAGCATCACGATAACCCCAACCGGGATTTCCCAGTGTTTCCCAAGCATCGTAATCATGTTTACTGCCACGTAAATATAACATGTAATTCAAAACACTGGAACCTCCCAACACTTTGCCACGAGGCCAATTACACCGACCTCCATTCATAGCTGGAAGAGAAAGATAAAGTTAATAAAAGGAATTCTCTGAAAGTTCTCCAAAATTACAAACAAATATATATGGAAATTTCGAATCAGAACCTACATAGACTGAAATAGTTGCTAAGCTTGAAACCATAGATTTTCTTCCCTATTATATCATGTTTTAAAGGAAAACAAAATTAAATTTTTGTTAAAAATAATGAGAACAGCAAGAGGCGCAAGCCTTCTTTAATAAGTCTTACAATTGAAGAATATCCCCAGGAGAATTCATCTTTTGTACGCAAGGGTTTTTCGGAAGCATTTTTTGTATTCAGGTTTTCAAAAGCATTTATCGAATATTCGTACCCGTTGTAACATGCAAACTGCTCCTTTTCCCACAACTAGAAACAGCCTGTCACACTAATAACTTTTTCGAAAACTTTTTGTGTCTTAAATTGTTCACGGACATTGGCTCTGGCACCGGCTATAAGAAGTCACCAAGTACGCATGTTTTATAGCCCGTTGTTTAAGTGCAGAAAATGTATTATACCTCGTATGCTATATTTTTATATCCAACTGTTCAATACTACATTTTATTCGTGTCCTATAAATTCTCTCTCCCAATTGGGAACAGCTTTTTTAACTACTTCAGCACTAGCTTAAAGTTATTTACATATTTTTAACTAGATCAGTTGTTAATACATCCCCACACAAGTAAGGTAAATTTCTCGAAGAAAATAAATTATACTTTTATTATAAAACTAATACCCTTGTGTCTCTATTTTTTAACCCCCCTGGTTTCAACGCATAATATATATTTTTTATACCGCAACCAATCACCCGTAATGAAGAATTCATTCTTGTTGATCATTTAAGTTTTTCAGCATTTTCTATTCTTTTTAGAGTTTCGATGCGACACCATCTGTATTTTAAACGATTTGAATCCTGTCTCCTTTTTCTCTTTTTGAAAGTCTCCGAACAATTGTTTTTTAAGCTGCGTTTTCTCCCAAAGAATTCAGATTTTTCCTAACAAGCTGTAATATTATTCTAACAATTGTAGTGTCAGTATAACCCTTTTTCCTGCTACTTCTCAGGCTCTTACTATGAAGAGTAAGAGGTTCGTCATAATTTTTAATAATCCGGGAAATTGTTTCTAATAAATTATTCTCGTACTTCTACTTCACAATCCACTTTAAAGTAAAATAATTATTAAATATTTATAATATATGGAAAATAGCAGGTGCAAAAATAAGATTCCGCTATTTTTTATATAATATTGGGCATTTATTGTGAAAGAACGAAATCTAATGTTTAATCGAAGTATTTTCCATTGCTTGGCATTACTTTTCATCATCTTTCTGGCAGCATACGAATACAGCGCTTCGAAGGAAAGCTTTATCTTAAATATGTTTCTCATCCAACCAGAATATATCCAAAGTAAGCGACAAACTATCAAAACTTCGAAGGAAAGCTTTATCTTTTGAAGCTATCCTCATATCGACCGAATTTATGGTGTCTTCAATGATGTAAAGTGCTGTTCAGACAGGCCATGTGTTCTCGATCGAACCAAATGGAAATCAGAAGGAGCAATGTCTGGTAAATATGGCGGATGAGATAAAACTTTTCAATTCAGTGTTTCCAAATAGGAAACAGATGCGCAACATGTGCACGAGCATTATAATGCAGGAGAATAACCTTGTCATGTCTGGACTAGTATTGGGCACGCTTTTCCTTGAGTGTTCCAAGATAATCCCCCCAAATACACAACAAGAGCTTTATTCCATGAATATTTGGCTTAGCTGTAGATGTTAAAGCATGGCCAGGTGGTCCCCATGATATCTGTTTTTTATGGGTTATCATAGTGGGTTCATATTTTTCATCACGGTGAAGAATCAGCATTTCACATTTGGAAAATCGTCGTTCAGCCTCGTTTTCTTTCCTTGTTTTTTTGAATCATTTCCAATGATTTTAAACGATGTGAAATTGCTCAATGAATCATTCCTAATGATAGTTCAAGTTCTGCTTGGGTTAGGCAGGAATATTGATCCAATACTGCTCCCAATTCCGCGTCTTCGTAAACTTTCAGCCTTCCGCTACGCTATTTGTCTTCGATGTCAAATTAACCGATCTTAAGCTTTTATAATCACTCATGACAACTTTCCCCCACTTAAGACAGGCGCACCATATGATGTTATAAGTGATGGATACATCTCAGCTGCAGATTTGTTCAAATTGAAAAAGTAAAAGTTCCCGCCAATAGCGCTTATTCGCCTCAAAACTCAACATTTCTCCTCCAAAAAATATATGGTTCTGTTCACAAATTCGCTAATATTTCCATGTTGTTGACTGATCTCCAGCCTGACGTTAATGATGCTTTACATCTGAAAATTTTAACATAACTTACTGGTGGTGCGATCTTTTGTACACCTAATAATATACAGTCGGTGACAATACATTGAAAACTTTTACAAAATTCAATTTTTGTTTTCTAATAATTTCGCCTTAAGTCCAAAAAATTATGTATTTTTTTGTGAAATCACTCTTTCATGTGTTCTCTATGAAACGAAAAAAAAAAAAAATTATGATGACAAAACAACTGAAACTTTTAAACTTCTCTAGCAAAGTTGCTTAAAACAATAAAAATAGAAGAAAAATAGAAGAAAATGCATAAATGCATAGTTTCTCACCTCTTCTTTCAATAGGTTTGTTCCCGTACCATAAAGTTTTAGTCCAATTTGCCAGTTTTGCAGGTTTTAGTCCGAAAAGCGTTCCCGTACTCGAAAAAATTGTAACAGAGTGCGCAATCGAGAGAGTAAAATATTTCCCCTCCCTGTCAAAAGTTGCAAGTTTTAGTCAGAGAAATTTCTGCTGGCAAAAATGGTAAAACTGTCAAACTGATCAGCTGACAAGAAATTTAACAACATCAAGTTCTTACAAATAAATTTATTTTATATTAGAATTTAAAGCGAAAACATGGTAAATTGTTGAAAACCCAAATATAAATGTAATTTAAGACTTAATGCTAATATTGTTGAAAATCTTTAGGATGTCATCTGCACTTCGAATGCTCCACATCAAACAAATCTGTTTGGTGCAAACTATTCGCTGAGGTTATCGAATCATCAAGCGATTCTGAAGATGACGAGCTCATGGAAATGGTAGAAGATTAAACCGAGGAGGATCTCATCTACGGAGTGCTCGAATTTTTTTTGTCAAAAAACGAAATTGTATAAAAAATTATTTGCGGGATGTTGTGCCTACATATTCCGAAAATGAATTTAAATGTCATTTTCGGATTGCAAAATCATTATTTTTGCATTTAAGCAACAAGTTGGAAGAAAGTGATATATTTTCTAGTCTTCGAGTTGATAAAAGATTGCCAGGCACAACTCATTTGGCTGTATTCTTGTGGTTTGCTGGACATGAGGCATGCAGCTATCGTGACTTGAAGGATCGGTTCGATTTATCTTTATCAAGTGTCTGCAGAATAATCGCACGAGTCACTATGTACATTAGCAGCCTGAGTCCTAATGTTATTAAGTGGCCTAGTGATGAAGAAAAACAGCAGTCTGCTGAATTTTTCAAAAACAAGTGTGGTTTCTCGAAAGCAATAGGTAAATATTTATTTTTTTAATTTGGTTCTTTTTTTAAATTTCGGAATTTTTGATCTAATTTTTTTACAGGCTGTATTGAAGGGACCCACATAACCATTGACCCACCGGCAAAATGCAAGGATGACTATATTGACAGAAAAGGAAACATCACAATAACAATGCAAGCAATATGCAATGAACAAAAAAAAAATCATTAACATTTTTGTAGGATTTCCGGGATCAAGTCACGATAGCTGGGTGTTTCAAAACTCACCAATTAATACCAAATTGGCTACTGTATGTGGAGGTAATATACATTGAACCCTGATATGTAGTAAAAAGTAAAATTGTAATATACTCATTTTATAGATTATTATTTGCTGGGAGACTCCACGTATCCTTGCTTAAAGCATTTAATTACCCCATACAAGGATAATGGCCATTTAAGTAGTACCGAAAAAAATTTAATATGAAATTAAGCTCAGGTCGCGTAGCTATAGAGCATTCTTTCGGAATATTGAAGCAGAGATTTAGGCAACTTTATTATTGCAAACTCAGAGGTGCTAAAAAGCTTTGTCATTTCATTAGAGCGTGCTGTGTTTTGCATAATATTGCTGCTGAAACTGACCTGGAATTTATTTTTGAAGACACCGATGAAAATTTTGAGGAAATATCAGAACAATACGACCAAGCACCGAGAGGAAATGCTATAAAGGACTAAATTTGCCAAGAACTGAGCAACCGTGAAGTTTAAAACAAAATATTTTTTAAGTGGTGTATAACCTTTTTCTATTTTAAAATATATGAATTTTTTACATAACATATATTGTTTAAAATTAGATTAAACTTAAATAAATAAGTAAATATTTCTATTGTGAAGCATTCTGAGATTGGTTCACCAACTTCTCCAGCAGCTCTAATTTTTTTGTGATGCTTCTTCTTTTCTCTGGGCCCTTTCCTCTCTTTTCATAGCAAATCCTAACATTTCCTTATGATAAGCCCTCCTCTCCTCTGCTATTTCATTAATTGCCTTAAAAGCCGCTACTTGACCTGATGTCCGCATGTCCGCTTTCTTTTTTTTTTAAGTGATTGGCTCATCGTTTACTGCATAAAATTATAAAAAAAAACAAAAACCTTACAAAATTTAAATATGTACTACCTTGGTACTCCGTACCCGAAGAAGCAGTATTTACAGCATCAGATCGGGCAGTACCTTCAGCGCTCTCGCTATCTAAAAGATAGTCTGGATTTATGCCCCTTTTGTCGCCGAGCAAAGTCTCAAGTTCGCTACAAAATTAAAAATGTTTAAGAACGATGGATTTATATTTATAATCAAAACTTCTTACTTCTGGTATGGACATGTTTGCCTATTTCTTCCAGTTTGCTTGTTGTGCAAGTTGGTTTTTTTGAACTGCCGCTCCAAGGTTCTAAATTTATTCTCAATTTGAGTTGTAGAATAATTATAACCTTCTAGGCACATCCTTTCACCTATAACATTCCACATTTTCTTCTTGTTTTTAACGCTGGCGGTCTTTCCAACTTTCGACTGCAATTCTGCCATGATTGACAAAAACAATTTTTTCGGCGCCTCTAGCCATACCTGCTTTCCATCGTCCTCCAACACAGGCGAAAAAACCACTTCGTTGTATGCTTCCCGTTGCGAACTCAGTAAATCCACCGTCAGCTGGTCACGGTAGTCCGAATCTTGATACGTTTGTATGTTTATTAAATGTTTTATTAATTTATTAAAATATGTACAATTTACTTACCATTTTGGACACGCGAAAAAGTGCCTGGAGAACATTGAACTCCTAATTTACTATTTTCTTCCATTTAAAATAGGTTTAACAGATTATTGTTGAATGATGATGATCCAGATGATTGAAATAAATGAATGCGAAAATGTGTCAAGCGATTTGACAGTTTACGCAAGTTGACAGTGTTACCATTTTTAGTCCGCAAAGCGTTCCCGTACTTTTTTGTGCTTTTCTCTCATTTTGAGAGATTTTTTGTTACTCTCACGATTTTGACAGTTTTACCATTTTTAGTCCAAAAAGTACGGGAACAAACCTTATATTTTTCAATGTTTTAATCTTATAATTAATTATTTTAAAATAATGGCAAAAATTCAGTTTTGTGAAGGTGTAACGCTAAGAATAATAGATGATTTTACTGCTGGTCTTAAGCAAAAGAAAATATGTGAGAAATATTCTAAAATTTTCAAAAACATTTGAAATATGTACGGCGACGACTCAACATTTACGCGACAGTGACTGTAAAACGAGCCAAAGGCAGGATATATTTTAAAAGCAAGAGAGTTTAAAAAATGTCAAAAAATGCTACCTAAAGAGATCATAAACAATTTGAAACAAAAACAAGTAAGAAAATTATAGTCGGTCTAGACCGACTATACGATACCCTATACCATGCGTTTAGAGACCCTATCTCTCAGGCCCAACTATCTGGATATAGAAAATAAGCATAAACCAAATTTGAGTGCGATTTTTTTATTAATTTTTCCGGCTGCAGATATGAAAAAGTTCATATCGGAAGCTATATCTATATGGGGACTAGGCCCAAAAATGGACCGATCCTGACCATATTTGGTAAAGTCTCTCGTATTTTGCAAAAATATATACAAACAAAATTTGAGAAGAATCAGTGCAATATTTTTCTTTTTTGATAGATTTAAGTGAAGATCGGGAAGCAGCTCTATATGGGGCCTATGACTAAGAGTTGTCCAATAGGTATCATTTTTGGACTACTGATTAATGGATGTAATATATACATACAAACCCAATTTGACTAAGGTTTGTATGGTAATTTGGATTTTGTGGCAATATATGTTGATTTCATAGGGGTCATTTGTATAGGGGCTAGGTCTGAACATGGACTGATTCTCACCAATTTCAATAGCGTTCATCCCATGGCCGATAAAAGATTAAATACCAAATTTCATCAAAATATATTCATATTTGCGACATGCAGTTTGATTACAAGCTTTATGGACACACAGGCGGACGGACGGACGGACATCGTTAAATCGAATCAGATAGTGATTCTGATTCGAACGGTATAATTAAAGATGGGTGTAGGCCAAATACTTTTGGTTGTTACAAACAGCAGCACAAAGTCATTATACCCAAACCACATAGTGGTATAGGGTATAAATATGTGCTCGTATTGTTGTTATCCTCCTGTGAAGAAACCACAGGCTCACATAAATTTTGCTAAAGAACACATTAAATGGTTAAGATGGAATTGGAATACTGTTCTCTTTTCAGATGAGTTCACGTGTAATTTAAGAGGCCATGATGAAAAAATGTTTGTACGATGACCAAAAAGAAAAAGACTAGACCCAAAATAGACAAATTAAACAGTTTAGTTTACTCTAACTGGTATTGGATACAGGCAAAGTCTAAATGACGTATGTATCCATAGGCGGAGGAAAATATGCCCCTGGTCCGGAAGTTGTAACCGAATAGCCAGCCCAATCACCAAATCTCAATCCCATAGAAAATCGAAATCGAAAAATACGAACGCGCTATTACACAAACAAGACAGATCACATAGAGGCAGTTAATTCAGAGTGGCCAAAAATTTCAATGGATATCATCAACAATTTAATTGACTTCATGACTCGATGTTGTAAAGCAGTATTTAAAAAAATGGATATCCAACAAAATATTGAAACAAATTATTGTATAGTGAAGGTTTCCATTGCTTTGTCTAGAACATAAAATATTTTATAAATAAATAAAACATACAAATTTTTAAATTAATAAAAGAGTTAAATTTTATGGTCCAAAATTTTAGGTATTTGCCGTTAAAGTCGTCAAAAATATATTTTGGGAAAGTTTCCATTGTATTGTCACTCACTATAATTCTAAAACTCTGACTTATCGAACGATGATACTGAACTTTGGTTAACAATTAAGCAAAATAAGTTAACAAAATTGTCACAATTATCTTCTCGGAAATTTATATTTCTAGCAAAAATGTTTATAACGATATTCATGTTGGGTCTATTCCAGGTAGGCTGAACAAATTAGTTTTAAAAATAAAGAATTGGTTAAAAAATCTAATTCATCTTCACTTTGTTCCATCAAATTTACTCCAAAGTGTTCCCATACTCGAAAATTAGGTAAATGAGAGCTCTTATGAGAAAGTAAATATTTTTCTCTTCCAACCAGAACATATCCAAAGTAAGGGATGCCCCCTACAAATGCAGTGCATTGTGTTGATTTCAGGAAAATAAGATTGTGGGAAGGAGGAAAGAGGGAGTAGTGTTTGTGGATATTTGACCTAAATTTTATAAGATTATAACTGTCAGGAAAGACCTCTGCGGGGAGTTTATTCCACATACGGCTAGTTCGACTGATAAACGAATTCTCTCTCTAATGCGTTGTGCGGTCAACTGGACAGTAGACTACAAACGGATGTGATCTACTAGAGAAGCGCGTAGAGTGAACCGAAACTCGGGCACTTGGAATACGTTCGCTTATCTCAGAAGAACATTTCCCATGTAATATCTATAGAACAGTGCTACACAACCCACATTCCGACGGATTTTCAATGAATTAATAGAGTTGGATACCCTACTGTCATTGATGAGCGCCAACGCCCTCCTTTGTACACGGTCCAGTAGCTCCAAAATAGACTTTGAAGCTCCTGTCCATATATGGGAGTTGTATATCATTTTCGGTCGGATGTAAGTTGTATAGATTTTAAGGAGATCAGAAGGGATCAGAAGGAGTGAAGTAATTTTTACGCCGTTTTAGAAAACCAAGACACTTCAATGCTTCTTTCGACACTTGAAAAACATGCCCTTTCCAACGAACATCACATTGAATTCTAATGCCTAGAACATCAAGAGTATCCGATTCCTCAATACCTATACCACCCATGGCCCTATGGGTCAACATACAGCATTAAGTCTTTAGCGCATTAAAATCAACCCTATTCGCTTTACCCCACTCGGAGATTGTTAACAGGTCTTGATTGAGTGTGTCATTCATTGTCTGCCTTCTGCCCCCAATCTCCAAGAGGCTTGGCGTACAATTAACGGAAAACGAATGACAAATGCTGCTGTCATCTGCGAAAGAGTAAATAGAATTAAAAGTTTGATCAAGAAGGTCGTTCAGAAAGTTAGGAAAAAGAGAAGGAGAAAGAACGGAACCTTGGTGTACCTCTGAATTAAGCTGAAACTCATTAGATGAGACCCCATCAATAACAACCCGTATTGTTCGGTCTCTGAGAAAACGGCAAAAACGAGTTTTTTGCAAAAAGTTCAGCTAAGAGGTTAGCCTTATCAACCGGTTCACTGAATATTTGGTCATTCATTAAAAGAGTTGGGATAGCACAACTAGCATTGTTCTGTATCCTTATAACAAATGACCAAATGACCAAAAGATCTTACTACCCCGAGGAGCAGAGAGAACTTTAGCACCAAGACGCTGATCGTAAAGAACCTTAGGCGCCTTGGTGTTTTTGCACATTCAGTTCTCGCCTGTTTGCGTTGCAGTTCAGTGGCGGAATTTTTATTTTCACGCCAATATCTGAACGCTTCCTCTCTGGATCTGACTGCATCTCTGCAGGTCTGGTTAAACCATAATTTTTGATTTGGTTTAGCCGAAATGTGCTTCGATGGAATGAATAATCGAATACCAAGCACTATTATTTTTTCCACCATTTTCGCAGCAGCATCAACATTATTATCCAGGAAACAAAGTTTCCAGTTGAAATGCTTGAAAAAATCGTTGAGCTCAGCCCAACAAGCCTTTTCGTAAATAAAAACTAAGCGCTTCATAGCTGGTGCTGAAACACTTTGAAGTACAGAGTACGAAAAGGATGCAGAAATGGTACAGTGATCCGAATTACCGAGAGGTGCAAATATTTTCACTTCATACTTATCAGGGTGTGAAGTGAGAAAAAGGTCGAGAGTATTTTGTCGTTGCTCTTCAATGCACGGAATGTGCGTTGGTTGATTCACTAGTTGCGCAAGATGGTTATGCGCCTCGAATCCTGTTGAAACCAAATGTTTTCCAGATTAATATCTTCGAAAAAGGGCCACAAGTAACTGCACGTTAGCGCTCATCGTTCATTGTAACGCATTTACCTTCCGCATCTTCGAAGAAAAATGGCGTAATAGTGCCGCCGGCTCAAAAACCACACCAGGTTGCATTGGCTTTTCAGCTGCCATGTGTGGATTTTCTGTGCCCCAAATGCAACAATTTTGCTTGTTGATGACGTAACCACCGAGATGAAAATTAGCTTCGTAAGAAAAGATGATTTTTTCGGTCAAAATGTGCAGTTTTAAGTTTTTATTATTTCCCAACGTTGTTCAAGCGTAAATGGACTCATTTCGTAAACAGCATATATTATACTAACTTCTTATAACACAGCTGACATTGGTGTTGTCGTATTCAAAGTAACCGGTATTTCAAAATACAAACACTAGAGGTACCACCCTGTATAAAATAAAATCGCCACATTAAAATTATTAAAGCTCTTTCATACCTTGTCTAGTAACCTTCTATGAATTTCATAAGCCCTTTTTATCCCACTCTATTGACTTTTCCATTGTTTATCCATAACATATTTAGAGAAACCTTGCATATTACCATCTCACTACTCACCTAAACACGTGGCTCCCGAAGGCTCTGTCTTATATTTCCAATCCATTTTACTTAACTGTAAATAACCTGCCATAAGTGGAACATCCGATATCTCAGTCTCATCGCCGCCTGCTTCTAATAACAAAACATTCCAATTTTCCACCTCCGTCAAACGATTTGCCACCACAGCACCCGCTGAGCCAGCGCCTATTATAATAAAATCATAATGATCTAATATTTCATCACCAGATGTGTCCGTTGGTCTTGATTCTGGATCCATTATCTCCTCATATTGAAAATAGGCTATAGCAGCCACTAGCATAGGTACAAACCAGCTGTTGCTAGTGGCAGCGGTAACAGCGCCACCTATAACAGCAGCTGTATTGGCTATAGCACTCATTTTTGTTGTTGTTGTTTATATTTTAGTTGAATTCACACACAATAACGTCAAAAATCATGTAAAGGGGACACGTCACTGTTTAAAATAAAACATGGCCAGATTTAACCTAAAAAGAAATTGAAACAATTATGCAATATTGTGAATATCGAAAAACAAAAATATTTTGTTTATAAAATTTCGTAATAAATTAAGATTCCTGTCACCTCTTTATTAATACAGTTGCAGTAGTAATATCAGTAGAGACGTATACAATTTCTTTGTTTATGCTTCTGGAATATTAAATTAGAAATGTTTTACCCACAAAAATTTAACAGTAATCTTTAACATGAAATTTATCATAAAAACCAAAATAGATTACATTTGTTTATATATGAAATTGAAATTGAAAAAAAAATTGTTCGTGAACCCGGTAACGTACTCGTACTACAATTAACTTACATTTATGTATATTTTATTTTTATTATTTATTTGTTGCCACCCATTTGTCATTCATCATTAGTTCCAAATTGGTTATTTGCACTTTGGTGTGTTTGTGTTTTGTTTTGTAAAAATTAATTTAACCTAAAACTTTGAAACAAACTTTTAATTTGGCAAAGTATTTAGTTTATTGACAGTGCTATTTGTTTCACTTTATTGCCAGTGCTATTTGTTTCAATAATTTGTAAATCCCAGCGTAAGATTTTGCGGAAAACTTATTTGATTACCCAACAAAAACCACACCATAGAAGTGAAAAATAAATTAAAAAAATGTGGACAATCTATACCCTTAGCCGACTCTAGGCAATCACTAGAGTGAACCAATTTAGGACAATTCTAAACAAAACAAAAAAATACCCTAAACATTTTTCTATTTAAATTTTTCTTTTTGGTAATTTTTTTTCAGTCAAAAAAAAAAAAATGTTTATACCCCTCGATTAATGTGATTTTGAAAATAAAAATCAAAATATTGAAGGGGCGTTTCATGTCAAGTGATCCAACTTTTGAAACCGATGTCTTCTGATCGGGATGAAATTAGTCCTATTGGATAGTAGTTTAGACACAATTTTTCAACAAGATCGGTCCAGAACTCTCTGAGTTAGAGGGGTTCAAAATTTGACATTTTGGCCAATCAGGTGTTTTTTTCTCATCTATGTAAATTTTTACCTATTGTTCTTAGCAAAATTTGTCCCAAATAGTTTAGATAACTATTTCTTCAGTCTTTCGGGAAAAAAAAATTAAAAAAATAAAAAAAATTTTGACTTTTTTTGCAAAATCAAAAAGTTTTTGGCTTTTTTTCAAAAAATGATTTTTTTTTTGCTCAAAAGATTAGGTTTTTCCTTTAGGAGCTTTTTGGTCGCTTAGTGGGATGCGAGTGGGATATCTATCAAAAAATGTTTTGTAACTCAAGACAACGGTTTTTAAATTTTTACCATATGCACTAATTTGAATTTTTTTCATATTAGTGTGTAAGTGTTTCTAAAACCATAAAAATAAAATGTATACTGAGAAACTAAACAAATTACCCTTTCCGACGGTATGTAACATACCTAACTAAAATTTCATATCTTCGATACTGTAATACCCACAACAGAAATGTTGAAAAATTATTTTTTTTTTATTTATTTGTAATAATAATTAAATTATTATATAATAATAATATTAATAATAATAATAATAATAATAATAACAATAATAATAATAATAATAATAATAATAATAATAATAATTATAATAATAATAACAATAATAATAATAACAATAATAAAATTAATAGTAATAATAACAATAATAATAATAATAATAACAATAATAATAACAATATTAAATAATAAATATAAAAATAATAAATACAGATAATAAATAATAAATAATAAATAATAATAAATAATAAATAATAAATAATAAATAATAAATAATAAATAATAAATAATAAATAATAAATAATAAATAATAAATAATAAATAATAAATAATAAATAATAAATAATAAATAATAAATAATAAATAATAAATAATAAATAATAAATAATAAATAATAAATAATAAATAATAAATAACAAATAATAAATAATAAATAATAAATAATAAATAATAAATAATAAATAATAAATAATAAATAATAAATAATAAATAATAAATAATAAATAATAAATAATAAATAATAAATAATAAATAATAAATAATAAATAATAAATAATAAATAATAAATAATAAATAATAAATAATAAATAATAAATAATAAATAATAAATAATAAATAATAAATAATAAATAATAAATAATAAATAATAAATAATAAATAATAAATAATAAATAATAAATAATAAATAATAAATAATAAATAATAAATACATAATAAATAATAAATAATAAATAATAAATAATAAATAATAAATAATAAATAATAAATAATAAATAATAAATAATAAATAATAAATAATAAATAATAAATAATAAATAATAAATAATAAATAATAAATAATAAATAATAAATAATAAATAATAAATAATAAATAATAAATAATAAATAATAAATAATAAATAATAAATAATAAATAATAAATAATAAATAATAAATAATAAATAATAAATAATAAATAATAAATAATAAATAATAAATAATAAATAATAAATAATAAATAATAAATAATAAATAATAAATAATAAATAATAAATAATAAATAATAAATAATAAATAATAAATAATAAATAATAAATAATAAATAATAAATAATAAATAATAAATAATAAATAATAAATAATAAATAATAAATAATAAATAATAAATAATAAATAATAAATAATAAATAATAAATAATAAATAATAAATAATAAATAATAAATAATAAATAATAAATAATAAATAATAAATAATAAATAATAAATAATAAATAATAAATAATAAATAATAAATAATAAATAATAAATAATAAATAATAAATAATAAATAATAAATAATAAATAATAAATAATAAATAATAAATAATAAATAATAAATAATAAATAATAAATAATAAATAATAAATAATAAATAATAAATAATAAATAATAAATAATAAATAATAAATAATAAATAATAAATAATAAATAATAAATAATAAATAATAAATAATAAATAATAAATAATAAATAATAAATAATAAATAATAAATAATAAATAATAAATAATAAATAATAAATAATAAATAATAAATAATAAATAATAAATATGTAATAAATAATAAATAATAAATAATAAATAATAAATAATAAATAATAAATAATAAATAATAAATAATAAATAATAAATAATAAATAATAAATAATAAATAATAAATAATAAATAATAAATAATAAATAATAAATAATAAATAATAAATAATAAATAATAAATAATAAATAATAAATAATAAATAATAAATAATAAATAATAAATAATAAATAATAAATAATAAATAATAAATAATAAATAATAAATAATAAATAATAAATAATAAATAATAAATAATAAATAATAAATAATAAATAATAAATAATAAATAATAAATAATAAATAATAAATAATAAATAATAAATAATAAATAATAAATAATAAATAATAAATAATAAATAATAAATAATAAATAATAAATAATAAATAATAAATAATAAATAATAAATAATAAATAATAAATAATAAATAATAAATAATAAATAATAAATAATAAATAATAAATAATAAATAATAAATAATAAATAATAAATAATAAATAATAAATAATAAATAATAAATAATAAATAATAAATAATAAATAATAAATAATAAATAATAAATAATAAATAATAAATAATAAATAATAAATAATAAATAATAAATAATAAATAATAAATAATAAATAATAAATAATAAATAATAAATAATAAATAATAAATAATAAATAATAAATAATAAATAATAAATAATAAATAATAAATAATAAATAATAAATAATAAATAATAAATAATAAATAATAAATAATAAATAATAAATAATAAATAATAAATAATAAATAATAAATAATAAATAATAATAATAAATAAATAATAATAATAAATAATAAATAATAAATAATAAATAATAAATAATAAATAATAAATATTAAATAATAAATAATAAATAATAAATAATAAATAATAAATAATAAATAATAAATAATAAATAATAAATAATAAATAATAAATAATAAATAATAAATAATAAATAATAAATAATAAATAATAAATAATAAATAATAAATAATAAATAATAAATAATAAATAATAAATAATAAATAATAAATAATAAATAATAAATAATAAATAATAAATAATAAATAATAAATAATAAATAATAAATAATAAATAATAAATAATAAATAATAAATAATAAATAATAAATAATAAATAATAAATAATAAATAATAAATAATAAATAATAAATAATAAATAATAAATAATAAATAATAAATAATAAATAATAAATAATAAATAATAAATAATAAATAATAAATAATAAATAATAAATAATAAATAATAAATAATAAATAATAAATAATAAATAATAAATAATAAATAATAAATAATAAATAATAAATAATAAATAATAAATAATAAATAATAAATAATAAATAATAAATAATAAATAATAAATAATAAATAATAAATAATAAATAATAAATAATAATAATAAATAAATAATAATAATAAATAATAAATAATAAATAATAAATAATAAATAATAAATAATAAATAATAAATAATAAATATTAAATAATAAATAATAAATAATAAATAATAAATAATAAATAATAAATAATAAATAATAAATAATAAATAATAAATAATAAATAATAAATAATAAATAATAAATAATAAATAATAAATAATAAATAATAAATAATAAATAATAAATAATAAATAATAAATAATAAATAATAAATAATAAATAATAAATAATAAATAATAAATAATAAATAATAAATAATAAATAATAAATAATAAATAATAAATAATAAATAATAAATAATAAATAATAAATAATAAATAATAAATAATAAATAATAAATAATAAATAATAAATAATAAATAATAAATAATAAATAATAAATAATAAATAATAAATAATAAATAATAAATAATAAATTATAAATAATAAATGATAAATAATTAATAATAAATAATAAATAAATAATAAATAATAAAAAATAAATAATAAATAATAAATAATAAATAATAAATAATAAATAATAAATAATTAATAATAAATAATAAATAATAAATAATATATAATAAATAATTAATAATAAATAATAAATAATAAATAATAAATAATAAATAATAAATAATAAATAATAAATAATAAATAATAAATAATAAATAATAAATAATAAATAATAAATAATAAATAATAAATAATAAATAATAAATAATAAATAATAAATAATAAATAATAAATAATAAATAATAGATAATAAATAATAAATAATAAATATTAAATAATAAATAATTAATAATAAATAATAAATATAATAATATATAAATATATAATAATAAATATATAATAAATTTTTAATTTTTAATTTTTAATTTTTAATTTTTAATTTTTAATTTTTAATTCTTAATTTTTAATTTCTAATTTTTATTTTTTAATTTTTAATTTTTAGTTTTTAATTTTTAGTTTTTAATTTTTAGTTTTTAATTTTTAATTTTTAATTTTGTTATTGTTATGAATTGTTGATCTGTATTGGAATAATTAGTCATTTATTGTTCGGTTTAAGATCATGTATATATTTTTCTAATGAAAGAAAGATAATAATTTTTGTAATGTAAGAGAAATATTAGAAAAAAATTGAAGACAGCGCTAGATGGAGTAGCTACTTTCGAACAAAGCGACTTGTTCATCGTCAGCATCCTTCTGCCTATTACTTCAACTCATGCTTAATCAACTATTTAACTCAACATTTGAAAGAAAAGAACATGAGAAATGTTTTTCTTTTTATATACGAGAGTTTGTATGAACAAGCTGAGCTTTTCTAATTTTTAGCTTTCTCTACATTAACATAGCCACATCAATTACAAGTCTTGTAATGTAATGTGAACAGCTCTTTGTTTTTGCCATCTAGAGGACAATGGCAAAAACAAAGAGCTAAAACAAGTCGCTTTGTTCGAAAGTAGCTACTCCATCTAGCGCTGTCTTCAATTTTTTTCTAATATTTCTCTTACATCACAAAAATTATTATCTTTCTTTCATTAGAAAAATATATACATGTTCTTAAACCGAACAATAAATGACTAATTTTTAATTTTTAATTTTTAATTTTTAATTTTTAAGCTTTAATTATTAATTTTTAAGTTTTCGTTATTCATTATTCATTTTTCATCTTCCATTACTCATTTTTCAATCTTAATTTTTCATGTTCCATTTTTCAATTTTCATTTTCCACTTTCCATATTCCATTTTTCATATTTCATTTTCCATTTTTCATATTTCATTTTCCATTTTTCATTTTTTAATTTTTCATCTTTCATTTTTTAATTTTCATTATTTATTTTCCATTTTTAATGTTTCAATTTTCATTTTCCATTTTTTCATTTTTAATTCTTCAAATTTTCATTTTCCATTTTTAAATTTTCATTTTCCATTTTTAATTTTTTATTTTCCGTTTTTAATTTTTCAGTTTTCGTTTTCCTTTGAATATGAAAAAGTTCATATCGGATGCTATATTTATATGGAGATTAGGTCGAAAAAGGGACCGATCCTGACCACATTTGGTAAGGTCACTTTTTTTTTTTTCAAATACATATACAAACCAAATTTGAGAAAAATCTGTGCAATATGTTTTGTTTTTTGTTAGATTTAAGTGAAGAGCGGGAATCAGCTTCATATGGGTGCAATGACTAAGAACTGTCATATAGGGTTTGTTTTTGGACTACTGACAAATGAATACAATAAACATAAACAGACCTATTCTGAACGAGATCTACATGTTTTTTTCACCGATTTTCACCAACTTCAATAGGGTTCATCCTATGGCCGATAGAAGCTCATATACTAAATTTCATCAAAATATATTCATATTTGCTACCTGTAGTTTGATTACAAGGTTTGCATGGACACATAGACGGACGGCGGACGGACGGACATCTCTAAATCGACTCAGAAAGTGAGATTGAAAGCGATTCTGATTCGATCGGTATAATGAAATATGGGTCTAGGTCAAATATTTTTGGTAGTTACAAACGTCAGCAGTCATTATACCCTTCCGCAAAGTGGTATAGGATATAAAAACGAATTTGATATTAAAGTAATTAAAATTACTGTTAAAATTATATACATATTGTCATAAATCATTGATAGATTTTTAATTATATGCAAATCTATTTTAAATCAAACGGTGGTCATGTTCTTATTTTGTTCACTGTAAAGCTGCGTTCACACTACGTGTTTTGCTCGTGTTTTTCGTTTTTTTTTTTAGCACGTGTAATTTATACACATAGTGTGAACCCTTTCAAACATTGTTTATGTACAACACATTTTGCAAGACATATGTATGTAAATTTTTCAATTAGAGCAGGTTCTATTTTGGCAATATAAACATATGAAAATACAACACTGTTTGTGGCGAAAGAAAAACAGAGTAAATTATAAAGATTAATATTGAGAGAAAAATAAATTGTTTAATATTAATTAACAATTAAAAAATATATAAAATAAATAACTTTATTTTTAACAATAATTTTTTGTTAATTCTCAAATTAAATCAGCTGTTGTTTACATTTAGAGGTTATGTCATACGGAAATACATATGTACGTTTGAACGCAAAAATTATGAATCGTATGTAAAACGGCAATTTTGACACACACACGGTATTACGTATGGATCGTAAAACTGAATTTACACATGGAAAATACACATAGTGTAATTAATTAATTTGTTACAATAAAAAGCTTGTTTCTAATGTCAGATGGAGTGCTGTAATGTTTATAACAAACAACAACAACAACAACAAAACACGTTGCGGTTGTATGATTTTGAAGCAGCAAATTTTCAGTGACTGCAAATCAAAAAACTCAAACATAGACAGGTTTATGGAAACATTAAAGCGATGCAAAAATGCTTTAGCTACAACAATAACAACCACAGCAAAAGTCAAGTTCAAGGTATTGAAGAAGAAGTAAAATTACTATAAAAAGTATTGTTTTTACATAAATGTTTCCTAAATGTAGTAACACAAAAAAGAACTTTCATTGAAACACCGTTAACTAGCACAGTTTCGATTTGGAATATTTTAATTTTATTAATACGAAAAAAAAAACAAGAATGTCTCTGTTGAAAAACAGGCACAAACCGACTTAAAAGAAAAACACATGAGGGCGTTAGCACACAAGCAAATTGTTTTTGTATTCTTTTAACGAATTATTGTTAACAAGAAAGTTCTTAAACTAAATTTCTCTTTTCGTTGTTGGAGTTATAGCAACAACAACTGTAATTTGTTTTCTCAGTTATAATGAATTATAAAATTTGGTTTCAAAAGTTTATTAAACTTTTTCATACAACAACAATAAATATACATCTATTTTTGTAAATTTTATTGCATGTGTCACTTTTAATATCTTTGATTTCTATTTATTATTAATTTTATGTAATTTCTTTTTATTTTTGTTTGCATTAAACAATTAACACAAAATTGCAATTTTTTATAAATGCGCTTGCGCCACTCTTTTTTCTTCTTCTTATTTCACACTTACTTAACATTGTTATTGTTGCAATAATCCCACAAATATAAATCGTAAGTAAATTGTATTTCTGTTTTTGTTTCGTTGTTTTTCGTATTCTTTTCAAAAAAATATATACATATTTCATTCACTTTCTTTTTTCTTGTATCTTCTTTAAATTTTTTTGATTTCTAAGTTTTTATTTTTCTATACATTTTTTTCCGTTTTAAGTTGTTTTCTCTCCAATGTCTAAATAGTAACTGATCATTTTGATGGTTAACTTGCTAATGGTTAAACATTTGTCCATCTTAAATAAGTCTGGGTTCACACAAGGCAATTTTTGTTACGCAACTTTTTTTCAATTCTCTTTTAAAGTTGCCTTAATGTTCACACAGAGAAATTTATTGCCGCAACTTTTCGTTTTCTTTTGCTTTCAAATTCTTACATTTTTGACAGTTCACTTTATTAGCTTGTGTAAAAAGAATTTATTATTGGTCCAAAGTGAAAAATCTATTTGTGTGAAAAATTGAAGTCAAAGAAAAAAGGAAATAATAGAAACAAGTAAGAAAATTATAGTCGGTCTAGACCGACTATACGATACCCTATACCATGCGTTTAGAAACCCTATCTCTTAGGCCCAACTAACTGGACATTGAAAATAAGCAAAAACCAAATTTTGGCTGCAGATATGAAAAAGTTCATATCGGATGCTATATCTATAAAGGGACTAGGTCCAAAAATGGACCGATCCTGATCATGTTTGGTAAAGTCTCTTGTATTTTGCAAAAATATGTACAAACAAAATTTGAGAAGAATCAGTGCAATATTTTTGTTTTTTAATTGATTTAAGTGAAGATCGGGAAGCAGCTCTATATGGGGTCAAAGGGATCATTTTTGGACTACTCATTAGTGGATGTAATGAACGCATACAAACCCAATTTGAGTAAGATCTATATGACAATTTGGATCTTATGGCAATTTATGTCGATTTCATATGGGTAATTTGTATGGGGGCTAGGTCTGAACATGGACCGATTCTCACCAATTTCAATAGCGTTCATCCCATGGATAAAAGCTTATATACCAAATTTCATCAAAATATATTCATGTTTGCGACCTGCAGTTTGATTACAAGCTTTACATGGATACACAGAGGGACGGACGGACGGACGGACGGACATTGTTAAATCAACTCAGAAAGTGATTCTGATTCGATCGGTATAATTAAAGATGGGTCTAGGTCAAATATTTTTGGTTGTTACAAACAGCAGCACAAAGTCATTATACCCAAACCACATAGTGGTATAGGGTATAAAAATAATAAAATAAATGAAATAATAATAATAATTTTTCACAGCAAAGAATAAAAAGAAATGTCAAATAATAAGCTACAGCTAACTTAGTGTTTATAATTACGAATTGCACTACAAAACGAGTTGCCGAGTACAAGCAACTCCGTACCAAATACCGCTCTTCTTTCCCCTCTCTCCTACAAACTCAAGAATTGCGCCACAAAAGTTGCCTTGTGTGAACTTGGACTAAGAGTTTGTAAGATGGCACTCTCTCTATTTTTCTTTTTTTTTTTTTTGTTAAGTAAGCCTTTCTTAGCTAATAAAAGATTTAAATTCTCTTTGAGTTTTAAATGTTTACAAAATTTGATTTAAGAGAACTTTCTTTTCGTCGAGGGTCGACCATTTATTTTATTTTAATGTTTTATTTTAATGTAAAATACAAAATTATATATATTAAAAGTTGGGTTCGAAAACCTGTATGTGAGTACCAAAGCACTGAAATATACAAAAAACAAACATTTCAAAACTTTTGAATTAATTTTACACAACGTTTAGCACTAAATAACATGTCTTTGTTTTAAGAAATTTTATATTATTTTTATTGAGGGCGTTATTTTTTAACCAAATGAAATTTAATACTATTTTTGTCCATGTTTTGCCTCCTTATGTCGTACATATGATGTTAAACATATATCGTTTGAAAGCTCATTTCATGTTGCGAAATTTTGATGATTTTTAACTTTGAACAAAGCTGCATAGCAAATTGAATCGTAATAAAAAGATGAAATAATTTTTAAAAGCTTTCAAATAAATAGCAGCAATTTATATATGACGACGGCGACTTTGCTGACCAACGCACAGATGCTAAAATTATTTAACGTGTTTTTTGTATATGATTTAAAGAAGGCAAAATTTCGGCTGGTATTAAAATTTCGAAAAGTTGGTATTTCAAATGGCCACATTGGACATAAATTTGCCCTACATGTGAAGAACCCCGATAAAAAATCTTAAAATTTTGTGTTTTTATTGTAATGGCTTAGTGGATAAATATTGCTTACAAAAAAATTTTGTATATGTAGTACTTTTTAAAAAAATAACTTTTTTAAGAGTACATTTCTTAAAGAGAAACTTTTTCTTAAAAAACACCTTTTCTTAAAAAAGTATCTTTTCTCAAAAAAAGTACCTCTTCTTAAAAAAAAAATACCTTTTCATACAGTACATACATTTTCTTATAAAAGTACCCTTTTTTAAATAAAAAAGAAACTATTCTTAATAAAGTGCATTTTGTTTAAAAAAAAAAAATACAGTTTTTTTTTAAATATACCTTTGCTTAAAAAATTACCTTTTCTTAAAAAGTCCTTTTCGTATAAAAGTACTTATTCTTAAAGTACCTTAACAAGTAAATTTTCGAAAAAAAGTAAATTTTCTAAAAAAGTATCTTTCTTAACAAAGTAATTTTTCTTCATAAAAAGTATATTTTCTTAAATAAATAAAAAAGTACCTTTTTTAAAAAAGTATTTTTTTTTTTTTAAAAAGTACCTTTCTGAAAAAAGTGTCTATTCTTAAAAAAATATATATTCTTAAAAAAGTAACTATTGTTAAAAAAAAAACTACCTTTAGTACCCGTTCTTAAAAAGGCACCATTTCTTAAAAAAGTACTTATTCTCAAAAAAGAACTTTTTTTAAAGTACTTTAAAAAAATTCTTTTCTTAAAAAGTACTTATTCTCACAAACAGGTCCGTTTCATAAAAAATTATCTCTTCTTAGAAATAATACCTTTTCTTAAAAAAACACCTTTTCCTAAAAAGTATCTTTTCTTAGAAAAGTAAATTTTCTTAAAAAAGCACTTTTCTTAAAAAGGTACTTTTTCTTAAAAAAAAAGTATTTTTTCCTAAAAAAAAGTACTTATTCTCAAAAAAATTCAATTTTCTTAAAAATTTATTTTTTTTTCGAAAAAAAAGTACCTTGTCATAAAAAAGTACCTATTCCTAAAAAGTTAAAAAAAAAAAAATACTTCCTCTTAAAAAAGTACATCTTCAAAAAAATTACCTTGTCAAAAAAAGTACCAATTCTTAAAAAGTACATTTTCTTAAAAAAGCTAATTTATTTAAAATAGTAGCTTTTCTTAATTAGAACCACGAGCATCTCTCCTCTGACTAACTTATGCATATTCGTAATCATGATGGAGAAGAATGTTTTCTTATTTTCTTCTTTTAATTTCACTATCCTTATTTTGTAATATTTTTATGCACTGCACAATTGATTGCCATCTTAGATACATTTTCTAGCAAGTTAACCTACTCAAAACTTAACTCAAGTGCTTATTAATAACAATAAATAAATATAAAACAATTTTCAAAATGCATTAAATCCATGATCTGGTTCGACATATTTTTCTTCTAGACCAGATTACATACATAGGTTAATTAGTCTAATAAAATATCATTTTTGTAACACTTTTCTGTAGAGTGTATTGATAGCTAATAAAATAAAGAAAACTACTTTCAATTTCCGCATAAAAACTTAACCACAAGTATTACCACATACGAACTCTATTGACACTTTCATAACATTATTCTCTTTCAATATCTCAAATAGATTCAATAAAATTCAAAAGAAAAGGAAAGAAAAGAGTACAAATAAATGTCAAGTCATGATAACATTTACAATACTATGTTTCCCGAAACACAAAACATAAGTATGTATGTATGTAGTATACATAGGTGGCGGTGGTGTGTCTTGTTAAGGAAAAATGTAAAAAAACATGTTGGCACTCACGTAAACCCAACAATCAAACTAATGAAATTGCCAAAGTAGAAAAAAAAAAATAGCAAATTTATGCACTAAAGACAGAATGATATTTAAAAAAAAGTCTCTTACATGTGGAGCAATAGAAAAGCGCTCTTTTATGGTCTAAAAACTTTCTCTTTAAAATACCATTAGCAAAGAAACCAGTTTGTCATTTTCAGAAATCACTTAGTGGTAAACGATGACAGTTATATATCAATAATTCAAATGAGAACAATATAATAACAGCTTTATGTAAAATTTTAACAAATAAGATTTTTGCTGTTTTAAATGTGTGTTGTTCTATTTGGAATGTTTATAGGTGGCTGCTGTGGTTCAACTAAAAAACGTACTATTGTTGGTGGCTGGTCTTGGGCCTGGTGGTTGGTGACAGATGTTCAACGTTTGTCCCTGAATGTGATGACTTTGAATCCCATGTGCGAAAATGTGGAAACAGCCCAAGGTGTTCCTTTGACAGTTACCGGTGTAGCTCAATGTAAAATAATGAAGGTGAGTAGAATTTTTTGTTTAAACTTCAAAAAAAATTCGGAAAAATTAATATTTATTTTATTGAAACTATAGAAATTTTAAAAAGTCTTTTACTAACTGTAACTATTTTTGAAATATAAATTTTATTTTATTATTAACAAAGTTCAACATCATGCCCTAAATTAATTGTAGGTACTACATGCATGTCATTTGCTTCGTTTTAAAAATTTTCCAATAACAAATGAAAACTTTTAATATTAATATATTTTTTTTTTTCATTATTATATTTTTTTAATAACATTTATTTATTAAAGTTCTCCAAAGCTATAGAATTTAATAAGAAATATGTAAGTTTAAAGAGAAAAAATAAATTATAAATGTTGTGCATTTTTTATTGTAAATAATTCACTTTTTGTTCTTTTATTTTAAATATTTTTTTATTTCAATTTGCACATACCTATTAAAATGTGATCCTCAAATTATGCTTTGATTTTTTCCCCTTTACAACTGACAAAGCTGTAAATTAATGTTGTTATTGTGGTTTGTTTACATTTGGGTTTGTTTAACAACCGTTTGAACCCAAAGAGTAGGTTTTGTTTCAGACTCTGAACTAACAAAGAAGTCAGATTGTGTTGCAGTCACACTATTTGTATAAGTTGATGTGTATAAGCATTATATGGAACAATGGTCTGCAACATGTTGCAAGATTTAGATAAACACCAAAACGTATGTAAAATAATATTCAATAAATGTTGCGGGAAACTCTGATACATTTTTATTTTACGAGTACTATATACATACGAGTATGTCTCAGGAGAGTTTGAACGGAGTTTGGTTGAACTATTCAAAACTATTCATAAAGCTTTTGATATGTACAGTCCCAATAGTCAAATATATATGTATGTATTAGATTGAATGTAATGCAATCCCCAAAATGTCATTTTACAAATAAATGGGGTTTTTTCGCTGAACACAAAGGAAAGAAAATGTGCTGTAAAAGTTGAATCATTTTGTTTTCAGAATAAAACAAAATATTCAACATAACATGTAAGGTAGTTTTTACATTTATTCAACATTGCCAAAACCTTGTTTGCCACATTTACTTGGACCAGAAAAATAAAAAGCCGGAGGTTACAATAAACATACAAAGGTACTTTTTGATAGATAATTTTGATAATTTTTTAAGAAAGGGAACTTTTTTAAGAGAGGGTAGTTTTTTAAAAGAGGTAATTTTTTAAAAAGAGGTGGTTTTTAATAAAGTACTTTTATGAGAAAAAATACTCTTTTGAGAAAAGCTAATTTTTAAAAAAAGAAAAATTTTTTAAAAAAGGTACTTTTTTAAGAAAACTCCTTTTTAGGATAAGGTACTTTTTTAGGAAAGGGTATTTTTTTAAGAAAATATACTTTTTGATGTATAAACATCTATACGCGCAGGGGGGTAAATTTCAAAACCAGCGTAACATGTAAGCGTAACATGTGAGCGTAAGATGTGAGCGTAACATGTGAGTCGTAAGACAAAATGTGATTGTATTGGTGAAAAAATTATGATATTAAGATGACCTGTTTGAAAATTAGAAATGAAAAATAAAAATGAAAAAAAAAATGAAAATTAAAAAATGAATGATGAAAAAATAAAAAAAAATTAAAAATTAAAAATGAAAACGAAAAATTAAAAATGGAAAATGAAAAATGAAAAATGAAAAATAAAAAATAAAAAAGTAAAAATGAAAAATAAAGAATGAAAAATGAAAAATTAAAAATGAAAAATAAAAAATGAAAAACAAACAATAAAAAATAAAACAATAAAAATAAAAAATAAAAAATGAAAAACAAAAAATTAAAAATTAAAAATGAATAATGAAAAATAAAAAATGAAAAATAATAAAATGAAAAATAAAAAATGAAAAATTAAAAATTAAAAATAAAAAATAAAAAATAAAAAATGAAAAATAAAAAATTAAAAATATAAAATGAAAGGTGAAAAATTAAAAATTAAAAATTAAAAATTAAAAATAAAAAATTAAAAGTTAAAAATTAAAAATCAAAAATTAAAAATTAAAAATTAAAAATTAAAAATTAAAAATTAAAAATTAAAAATTAAAAATTAAAAATTAAAAATTAAAAATTAAAAATAAAAAATTAAAAATTAAAAATTAAAAATTAGAAATTAAAAATTAAAAATTAAAAATTAAAAATTAAAAATTAAAAATTAAAAATTAAAAATTAAAAATTAAAAATTAAAAATTAAATATTAAAAATTAAAAATTAAAATTAAAAATTAAAAATTAAAAATTAAAAATTAAAAATTAAAAATTAAAAATTAAAAATTAAAAATTAAAAATTAAAAATTAAAAATTAAAAATTAAAAATTAAAAATTAAAAATTAAAAATTAAAAATTAAAAATTAAAAATTAAAAATTAAAAATTAAAAATTAAAAATTAAAAATTAAAAGTTAAAAATTAAAAATTAAAAATTAAAAATTAAAAATTAAAAATTAAAAATTAAAAATTAAAAATTAAAAATTAAAAATTAAAAATTAAAAATTAAAAATTAAAAATTAAAAATTAAAAATTAAAAATTAAAAATTAAAAATTAAAAATTAAAAATTAAAAATTAAAAATTAAAAATTAAAAATTAAAAATTAAAAATTAAAAATTAAAAATTAAAAATTAAAAATTAAAAATTAAAAATTAAAAATTAAAAATTAAAAATTAAAAATGAAGAATGAAAAATGGAAAATGAAAATGATAAAAATATGAAAAATAAAAAACGAAAAATGAAAAATAAAAAATGAAACACGAAAAATAAAAAATGAAAATAAACATTAAAAATGAAAAGTAAAAATTAAGAATAAAAATGAAAAATAAAAAATCAAAAATAAAAAATGAAAAATAAAAAATTAAATATTAAAAATAAAAAATAAAAAAAAAGAAAAAGGAAAAATGAAAAATAAAAAATACATAATAAAAAATGAAAACTAAAAATTAAAAATAAACAAGTACGAAAATTATAGTCGGTCTAGACCGACTATACGTTACCCTATACCATACGTTTAGAGACCCTATCTCTCAGGCCCAACTAACTGGATATAGAAAATAAGCATAAACCAAATTTGAGTGTGATTTTTATTAATTTTTTCGGCTGCAGATATGAAAAAGTTCATATCGGATGCTATATCTATATGGGGACTAGGCCCAAAAATGGACCGATCCTGACCATGTTTGGTAAAATCTCTTGTATTTTGCAAAAATATATACAAACAAAATTTTTTGATAGATTTAAGTGAAGATTGGGAAGCAGCTCTATATGGGGCCTATGACTAAGAGTTGTCCAATAGGGATCATTTTTGGACTACTGATTATTGGATGTAATATATACATACAAACCCAATTTGACTAAGATTTGTATCATAATTTGGATCTTATGGCAATATATGTTGATTTCATAGGGGTCATTTGTATGGGGGCTAGGTCTGAACATGGACCGATTCTCACCAATTTCAATAGCGTTCATCCCATGGCCGATAAAAGATTAAATACCAAATTTCATCAAAATATATTCATATTTGCGACCTGCAGTTTGATTACAAGCTTTACATGGACACACAGACGGACGGACGGACGGACATCGTTAAATCGAATCAGATGGTGATTCGGATTCGATCGGTATAATAAAAGATGGGTCTAAGTCAAATATTTTTGGTTGTTACAAACACCAGCACAAAGTCATTATACCCAAACCACATAGTGGTATAGGGTATAAAAATGAAAATTGAAAAATTAAAAATGAAAAATTAAAAAAGAAAAATAAAAATTAAAATTGGAAAATGAAAAATGAAAAATGAAGAAAAAAATTAAAAATGAAAAATAAAAAATGAAAAATTAAAATTAAAATTAAAAAATTTTAAATTAAAAAAAAAATTAAAAATTAAAAACGAAAAATTAAAAATAAACCGGTTAAAAGAATAAATAATAAATATTTTTATATTAACAGAGCCCCTGCAGTTGATTGCTATTAGAGATACGCTTTTTGTTTGATTTTAAGAAATTGCTATAAAAAAATCTTTAATTACTAGATGTTTACACATCTCCCCTGCGATCGGACTCACATGATTTTTTTTAATAAAAAGTATGTTTTTAGGAATAGGTACTTTTTTCAGAAGGTTTTTAAGACAAAAAAGTACCTTTTTATGACGAGGTACTCCTTTAAAAAGATGTACTTTTTCAGAAAAAGTACCTTTTCTTTTAAAATTATATAGTTTTTTAGAAAAAAATATTTTTTTATGGAATGATACTTTTTTCAAGGAGATTTACCTATTTAAGAAAAAGCTACTTTTTTAAGAAAATCTACTTTTTTAAGAAAGAGAGGTAGTTTTTTATGATAAGTACTCTTTTAAGAGAGAAGGGAAAATGTAGTTTTTTAAGAAAATGTAGTTTTTAAAGAAAAGTATGTTTTTACGAAAAGGTACTTGTTTGAAAAAATTTGCTTTTTTAAAAAGGGGTAGTTTTTTATGAAAAAGTCCTTTTTGTGAGAAATTTAAGAATATTTACTTTTTTACGACAATGTACTTTTTTAAGAAAATGTATGTTTTTAGGAAAAGGTACTTTAAAAAAAAAATTTATTATTTAGAAAGAGGTAGTTTGTTAAGAAAATCAATTTTTTTTGTAGAAAAGCTACTTTTTTAACAAAAGGTACTCTTTTTAAAAAGAGATAAGGTGCTTCTATGAGAAATGGTACTCTTACTTTTTAAGAAAAGGAAAATTTACTTTTAAATATGTATAGGTAGTTTTTTAAGAAAATGTCTTTTTAGAAAACTTACTCTTTTATGATAGGGAAGTTTTTTACGAGATGGGATTTTTTTTTAATTTAATTTTTGAGAAAATATTCTTTTTTAGGAAAATGTACTTTTTTAAGAAAAATTACGTTTTTGAGAGAAGCTATTTTTTAAAGATAAAATCCTTTATAATAAAATTTCAAATATTTTACCAGAGTTTGCTAAAATCAGTAAATACAATCTTCAACTACACGTTGAGTTCCAAAAAATTTTACGATAAAAATTTACCAGAACGGTGTGAATACACAAAATAGAAACATCGAAAAAAAAATAATATTTTGTATGTTTGCTGAAAACAAGAAAAAAGATCTGCATTAATAGCTGTTCAATGATGGTCCGTTGGGTTTTGTTATTATTTTTTACAACAAATTATTTTGAAATTGCTGAACACAAGCAATAATATAATATAATAAAGATAAGAAAGATAATTTATAGAGGATCACATTTATTTTTATTTTTTATTTATTATATATGTACATATATTATAAAAGCCATCCCTCGTGCAACACGGTCAATGAGTTAAGAGAAACGTGTGTTGCAAAATAATGTTGAATATCACAATCTTCTTAAAACTTCATTTGTGTAGTTAAAAATTGAACATAGTCGGCTATCATACATTTAAAAAAATTTGTAAATAACATTAACATAAGAACATTCTTCATTAATAACAAAAAAAAAAGGAAAAAAAATCCAACGAAAAAGAAAGGAAATTCGTATTAATGAAATTATGCCGTTTTCTTTTCTAACAAAAAATGTCGCATTTTATTTGCACTTTTTTCGAAAAGTGTATTTTTGACGTGTAAACATCTATACGCGCAGGGGGGTAAATTTCTAAAACAGCGTAACATGTAAGCGTAACATGTGAGTCGTAAGACAAAATGTGATTGTATTGGTGAATAAATTATGATATTATGATAACCTGTGTGAAAATTAAAAATGAAAAATAAAATATGAAAAAAAAATTAAAAATAAAAAATGAAAAATTGAAAATAAAAAAAGAATAATGAAAAATTAAAAATGAAAAATAAAAATTGAAAAATTAAAAATGAAAAATGAAAAATAAAAAATGCAAAATAAAAAATGAAAAATGAAAAATAAAAATGAAAAATACAAAATGAAAAATGAAAAACGAAAAATGAAAAATAAGAAATGAAAAATGAAAAACGAAAAATTAAAAATGAATAATGAAAAATTAAAAATAAAAAATGAAAAATAAAAAATTAAAAATGAAAAATAAAAAATTAATAATGAAAAATAAATTAAAAATGAACAATGAAAAATTAAAAATGAAAAATGAAAAATAAAAAATTAAAAATGAAAAACGAAAAATGAAAAACGAAAAATAAAAAATGAAAAATAAAAAATGAATAATGAAAAATAAATTAAAAATGAAAAATGAAAAATAAAAAATTAAGAATAAAAATGAAAAATGAAAAATAAAAAATGAATAATGAAAAATAAATTAAAAATGGAAAATAAATTAAAAATGAAAAATTAAAAAATTAATAATGAAAAATAAATTAAATGGAAAATAAAAAATTTAAAAATAAAAATTAAAAATGAAACATGAAAAATAAGACATGAAAAATGAAAAACTAAAATTGAAAATGAAAAATGAAAAATAAAAAATGAAAAATAAAAAAATGAAATATAAAAAATGAAAAATAAGAAATGAAAAATGAAAAATGAAAAATAAAAAATGAAAAATGAAAAATGAAAAATAAAAAATGAAAAATAAGAAATGAAAAATGAAAAATAAAAAATGAAAAATGAATAATAAAAAATGAAAAATAAATTAAAAATGAAAAATGAAAAATAAAAAATAAAAAATGAAAAATAAAAAATGAAAAATAAAAAAATTAAATATAAAAAATGAAAAATAAAAATGAAAAATAAAAAATGAAAAATAAATTAAAAATGGAAAATAAATTAAAAATGAAAAATAAAAAATTAAAAATTAAAAGCGAAAAATGAAAAATGAAAAATGAAAAATAAAAAATGAAAAATAAAAAATGAATAATGAAAAATAAATTAAAAATGAAAAATAAAAAAAATTAAAAATGGAAAATAAAAAATTAAGAATAAAAATGAAAAATGAAAAATAAAAAATGAAAAATGAAAAATAAAAAATGAAAAATGAAAAAAAAAAAATGAAAAATGAAAAATAAAAAACTAAGAAAAATAAAAAGGAAAAATGAAAAATAAGAAATAAAAAATGAATAATAAAAAATTAAAACTAAAAAATAAAAAAATGAAACATTAAAAATAAGACATGAAAAATGAAAAACTAAAATTGAAAATGAATAATGAAAAATAAAAAATGAAAAATTAAAAATAAAAAATAAAAAATTAAAAATGAAAAATAAAAAATGAAAATTAAAAATGAAAATTAAAAAATTAAAAATTAAAAAAAAATTTAAAATGAATAATGAAAAACGAAAAATAAAAAACGAAAAATTAAAAATAAAAAACGAAAAATTTAAAATTAACCGGTTAAAATAATAAATAATAATAATAATAATAATAATAATAATAAGTGATACGCTTTCGGTTTGATTTTAAGAAAGTGCTATAAAAAAAGCTTTAATTACTAGATGTTTACACATCGATCGGACTCACATGATTTTTTTTATATATTCTAAATTAAGAGTAACCTAATTTTATACATCAAACGAAAGGTCTCAAAGTGCTGTATTCACAAAATGTAAAAAATTTTGATTATTGTCCTCTTTGAATTCATGGGGTGAAAATATTCAAAAAAGGGGAACAATGTGGAAATATTCTCACACTATGACCTGGAAAAAGTTAATGGCTACAATTTTTTGCGATTTACGAGCGCTCGACTTTGAGACCTTTCGATTGATGTATAAAATTTGGTTACTCTTAATTTAGAATATATAAAAAATACACTTTTCGAAAAAAGTACAAATAAAATGCGATATTTTTTGTCAGAAGAGAAAACGGCATTAGTTTTCTTTCTTAATATTTTTTTTTGGTAAAAAGTAAAATAAAAATAATTTTTCAAAATGTCAGCTAAAAACAAGTCTTAAGAAAATGTATTCATACTTAAAATTTCTCTCAGAGCGAGTTTTTAGGATGTCAAATTAACTTAGAGTTTAGTTAAACACACGATTTTAAAGCTTACTTTAATACAGTGACTCAAAGTTAAAATGGTTTACCTTCAAAAATAAAATATTTCATAGTTTCTTTTATATTAAAAATAGTTGTTAAATTCACATACTTTTTAAAGTTGTTGTTAATAGCGTATAAACTACGCCGATTTTTGATCTCAAAGTGAAAATTAGCCAGAGGGGAAAATCGTAGCACTCGATATCGAATAAAATCAATCCAAATTTCATATTTTTGGTTTATTATTTAAAGAAGACCTCGTTTCACTTTTGCTATTAACTATGAACCATAACAGTCCAGTTCATCTTTATTAAACTACTAACATACATACATACTTTAATATGCCCTCATGAAGACTCTAATGTCGATTTCTTTTCTGGCACTTTTTTCAAAAAGTGTAATTATACCCTACCAGCAAAGCCCAAACCTCGAAATTCGAGGGCAAATTCTAGGAAGTTTTATTTTTTCAATTAATAAATAATTTTATAAGAGCCTAAAGGTATGCTAATAAATTGTAGCCAAATCACAATTCAACACAGGGCTTTTGATATTTATAATAAAAACACACATAGTATGTGTTTTACTTTAAATGAGCATTTCTCAAAAAACATGTTCCAGACGGTGCAAATCTGCAAATATTGTGAACAGCTAAAAGGAAATACCTTTCAAATTGGTTATTTTTTTTTTTTTTTTTTTTTAATCAAGTGTGCGAAGTTAGCCCCCCATTTTTGATATGTCGCAAACCATAACGTACGCAAATGAGAACGAAAAACATTTTTTCGGTGATATCAATGTTATTAAACGATATCAATATTTTTATGCAGGAAAGTTAACGTACAAATTCCAAAATTTCTTTCATACAAGGTATCCTGAATGGCACCCTCAGATCGCTCTTAAACTGGGATATGTTATTTTGGAATCTGTTCGTTAAAAATATTGCATAAAAATATTAATATCGTTTAATAACGTTGATATCGCGGAAAAATGTTTTTTATTTCTCATTTGCGTACGTTACGGTTTGCGACATATCTATTTTGGAACAATGTTTAGAACAACTAGAACAACCGCCAATTTTTTTTTTCCAAAAGTGGGGGGGCAAAGTTTAAAATTCTTTTTTTTTCGATTTACCGGTACAAATTATTATCTGAATTTGTTCCACAGTGTAATTACATCGGTCAAAAGAAATCGTCTTGCTAATTATTGACCACTATGTGGTCAGGGTATAATGACTTTGTACTGATGTTTGTAACTACCAAAAATATTTGACCTAGATCCATATTTATACCCTATACCACTATGTGGTTTGGGTATAATGACTTTGTGCTGCTGTTTGTAACAACCAAAAATATTTGACCTAGACCCATCTTTAATTATACCGATCGAATCAAAATCACTTTTTGAGTTGATTTAACAATGTCCGTCCGTCCGTCCGTCCGTCCGTCTGTGTGTCCATGTAAACCTTGTAATCAAACTGTAGGTCGCAAATATGAACATATTTTGATTAAATTTGGTATATAAGCTTTTATCGGCCATGGGATTAACGGTATTGAAATTGGTGAGAATCGGTCCATGTTCAGACCTAGCCCCCATACAAATTACCCCTATGAAATCGACATAAATTGCCATAAGATCCAAATTGTCATATAGATCTTACTCAAATTGGGTTTGTATGCGTTCATTACATCCATTAATGAGTAGTCCAAAAATGATCCCTTTGGCCCCATATAGACTTCTTCCCGATCTTCACTTAAATCTATTAAAAACAAAAATAATGCACTGATTCTTCTCAAATTTTGTTTGTATATATTTTTGCAAAATACAAGAGGCTTTATCAAACATTATCAGGATTGGTCCATTTTTGGACCTAGTCCCCATATAGATATATCCGATATGAACTTTTTCATATCTGCAGCCAAAAAAATTAATAAGAATCCCACTCAAATTTGGTTTTTGCTTATTTTCTATGTCCAGTTAGTTGGGCCTAAGAGATAGTGTTTCTAAACGCATGGTATAGGGTATCGTATAGTCGGTCTAGACCGACTATAATTTTCTTACTTGTTTATTATCACTTTCTGAGTCGATGTAGCGATGTCCGTCCGTCAGTCCGCCTGTGTGTCCATGTAAACCTTGTAATCAGTTCGCAAATATGAAATTTAGTATATAAGCTTCTATCAGCCATAGAATGGACGCTGTTGAATTGGTGAAAATTGGTTAATGTTCAGACCTAGTCCCCATACAAATGACCCCTATGAGATCGACTTAAATTGCCATAAGATCCAAATGATCATATTGATCTTGGTCAAATTGGGTTTGTGTATGTTTATTGCATCCATTTATGAATATTCCAAAAATAAACCCTATAGGACAATTCTTTGTCGTAGTCCCATATGAAGCTGACTCCCGGTCTTGGAAAAACAAAAATATTGCACAGATTTTTCTCAAATTTGGTTTGTATATGTTTTTACAAAAAATAAGTGACCTTACCAAATATAATCCGGATTGGTCCATTTTTCGACCTAGTCCCCCATATAAATGTAGCATCCGATATACATTTTATTTAGAATGTATAAAAAAATAAACTTTTCGATAATAATGTAAATAAAAAAGTGTAAAAAAATGCCATAAGATATGGTTAGCCTTAACAGAAATGTAATTATTGGCCACTATAAAAAATGCAAAAAGTCAGCGACGAAAAGGTGATGAACTTTGAATACTCCAAAAATACATAATAACTACGACTAAGTGCACTTTAACTACAAGATATTGTTAAAGAACTCCTGGATATTAGTTGCAACCTAGAAACAGTGCAAGAAAAGTCTTTCGAAATGCAGGTTTAAAAGAAGAATAAACTTATATTGGTGTATGACCTCATTTATGGGATGAAGAATTTTTTGTTTTAAAAACATGTTTTCTTTATGAATTTAAAATTTAATATTTATAGCTCGGAATGTGTGAGGAGAGTCAAATGAAGAGTTGGAGCTACATGATGGTCTGGCCAAAAATGGATTCAATATTTAACAATTAAAAAATATCATTTAACAAAGTCACGAGAATCTCGGTATAAAGGACAACTTCCACTTTTATCAGGAAAATAAATTGTTATTGTTAAGAGGAATTGTTATTAAATATATGTTGAGATTTCAAAATAGATATCAAAGGGCTTTAATGTTGAATGGGAAAAATTTCCCCGAACTATAAAAAAATATGTGCAATTCATATACGATCGATTGAAATCGGTCATTGCTTAAAAGGGATTCCCAACAAAGTACCAAATAAACTGGGAGACTGATTTTTTTAGGTTTAAAATTTACTAGGCTATTTTCACTCGTAAAAGTAATCTAATGATCTGTTGATTCGAAAATATTTTTTTATATTCGGTATTGATGATCCCGGCATAATACACAAAGGTGCAGATTACAAATCATTTCTTATGGCAAAAATATCCAAGACTAGGTTTATCTGTTTATGGCTAGAATTTTGGGCAACATTTTTTGGATTGATCGGGGTACATATTCATACAACATTCAGCTTTTTGAGAAACTGGAAACGTTTTCCTTACCCCCCTATCTCACATCACACTGCAATTGTGAAATCGTTGTGTACGTTTTATCAACGAAAAATTGCTCGAATTAGTCAAATCCATCGCCATTAACTTTTGCTCACACATCTGACTGCAATCTCATTTCTAAAATGTTGTCGAAGCGTAAACTTGAAAAAATTTGTTTACTTCTCTTATTTTTTTTTAAATAGAGTTACCGAGTTTATTATACAGGCACATGTTTGAGGGAAAATATTTACATTTATTATTATTAGTTTTATTTTAATAATAGTTAATAATATTTATGTTCTATAATTAACAAACTTTGGTTTTTATATGCGCATTTCAAGAAATAAATCATAATAATAGATTTAACAAGTTAAAACTTCAATTACAATTTTGCAGAATCCAGTAAATTTGCATTAAGTTTATAACAGGGTAACATTAATCATCGTTAGTGGCAGCCACTACTCGCACGAAAAATTTTGTGCCATTAGTGTGACCACTGCGGAAAATGTGTGTGTATTAGTAAAAACATGTGAGTGTATTGAGTTTTTCGAACTTGCAGTGTGATGTGAGATAGGGGGGTTAGAACACTAATATTTCGCACGTATTTAAAAATTCGGCTTTTATTAAAAAAATTCACCCGTTGCCGTCCTTCGAATCCAGCTTTTTCCTTTGACCCCACTATGTCCTGGAACCCATATCAGACTCACGGTGTGTTGCCGGACTTAGTCAAGGGATCTGATACATTCCCTCACACACTTCGATCTAACGGTCCTCGATTTCAGATCTTTGAGAGCAGCAAGACTGTCCACGAAAATACAAATGATCGTTGGATTCATATTCGTTCCATGAGAATTGCGTGGATCTCGGCCTGAAATTCGCTACATTTCTCAGGGATTGAATGACAAGTTGCTCAGAGTAGACCCCTGACCCTGTACCCGCTTCCATCTTCGAACCGTCGTTATACACTGAGATTGCAGCCCTGTCTATGACAGAGTCTGCGGTCCAGTCTTGCCTAGTCGGTATTTAGATCGTAAAATTACCCCCAAAGTTCATCACCGGTGACATATAATCGGTTTCCTGATCAATTTGTGTCCCGCCCACTGTCCGTAGGATTGTGCTGTGTCTCCAAGAGGTTTGTTCCAGCCTTTATGACTCCCTTAAACGGATAGCGATTTTCGCTGCCGCGCTCTTAATGAAAATATCAATAGGCATGATGTTCAGCGTTACCTCCAGTCCCGCCTGTGGTGTCGATCTAATGGCTCCGTGTCCAGAGAGTCTGGCCCCCCACGTTCACAGCACACGAGATTACCATATGTCAAAATGTTTGCTTTGCTTTCCTAGGTCCATGCTAGAGGTAGTGGACAGTATGAAAGAGATTAGACTTAGTAGAATGGACACTCGTACCTGTAACCCCGCCCCTAATTTGAATTCAGATCGGTATCCGTTTTATTGTTTATCGTTTAAGCCAAGGAGGCTTCGTCAAATGAACGTTATAATTAAATTAAACTTTTTACAAGCGCCGCCTGTACGAGGGATGTTTTATTTTTTGTTTATTTTATTTTTAACCCGCCTTTCTATTCTAAGCCACTGTTTTCGATATTTCTCTATTAATTTTGATTCTTTGTTAATTTTATTTAATTTTTTTATTTCTTTTTTTTTTTTTTTTGTTTTTAGTCAAACTCGTATGCAAAATCTCAAAATGAAGAGGTATGATTTGTAAAATATATGTTTTTTTTAATTTTCTCAAATTTTTGATTTCTTCTTGTGTTTTTTTTTCCTTTGGTAAACCCGACTTTGGAGAAATTAAGAATTTGTTTTGAATTTTTATAATTTGAGAAAACTATTGTTTGTATTTAAAAAAAGGTACGTTAAATGAATACTATTGTTTAAATTAACACCTCAAAAAATTGTCTATTTGTAAATATTATGAAACACAAACAAAATTTAAAAAAATTCTCTATATTAAAGGTAATCAGATAAATGAACATTTAAATAAAATCTTAAAGGACAATTAAAATGTTAACAAATTATTAAGTAGTAATGAATTTATTTTTTATTTAAAGTCAATTATAATTTCAGCTGTGGTTACCTTAATTGTAAATATTGGCTTGCACCGTCAAGTTTTGAAAGAGAATTTGCTCTGTAGCATAAAATTTGTTTTTGTTTTTGTTTCTTTTCACTTTATGTGAAATACGTATAAAAATACCGAAATTATAACTCAGTTGTATTAATATTGTATTTCTTTTCTTTTTTTTACCATTTTTTTCGTTTCCGTTATTATCTATTTGATGGATTCGTTCGTTCGTTCGTATATTTCTATATTTTGCGTGTTGACTCTCATCATCATCATTTTATTACATACACTAAAACCTAAAAATATGTAATAACTAATATTATTAATAATAATAATAATAATAAACAACTCCATATCATCATCTCCTTCAACAATATAACCTAAACAAAACAAAATCAAAACAAAAAAAAAAAACTATGTTCTCAACCATGGAATTCTTATGCAGATGATGAATGTTTATTATTTTCATCATCAGGCTGACGAACTTCTGGGTACGGCAAGTGAACAGTTTCTGGGTAAGAGCGTTAACGAAATCAAACAAACCATCTTACAAACACTGGAAGGACATTTGCGTGCCATATTGGGTAAGTATTTTTAATATATGCTATTTTTTATATATTCATAAGTAGGAAAAAAATAAATGATTAAATTACATTCAATTCCTTAAGAATTTTTTGATTTGGTTTTCATCATTGTTATAAACACTCGACAGAACTGAGCGTGTTCTGTCGATTGTTCGCATAAATTTTCCGCATAAATTTCACATTTAAACAATACTACATCATTAATATCTGTTATTTTATTGTTGCGCTTAAGTTGTAACGACCTAAAAAATTTACGATCTTAAAAAGTATATTTTTTTTAAAAGTACTTTTTCTTAAAAAAGTGTCATCTTAAATAAAAATGTAAATTGTTATAAAAAAAGTACATTTGTATAAAAAAAAGTTTTTATAATAAAAAGTTCGTTTTGTAAAAAATTACCTTTTTAATATAAAATTACATTTTCCAAAAATGCAAATTTTCTTAAAAAAGTATATTTTCTTACAGAAAGCGTCATTTTTAAAAGAGATAACTTTTCTTAAAAAGTTTCTTTTTTAAAAAAAGTGTATTTTCTTTAGAAAAGTACTTATTTCGAAAATAGTACCTTTTAGAAAAAAAAATCATGTGAGTCCGATCACAAGGGAGATGTGTAAACATCTAATAATTAAAGAATGATGTTTTGTGAAACTCGAATGATGTTTTCTGAAATATATTGATGTTTTCTGAAATTCTATTTATGTTTTCTGAAATTCAAATGATGTTTTCTGAAATACAATTGATGTTTTCTGAAATTCTATTTATGTTTTCTGAAATTCAAATGATGTTTTCTGAAATACAATTGATGTTTTCTGAAATTATATTGATGTTTTCTGAAATTCAATTGATGTTTTCTGAAATTTTATTGATGTTTTCTGAAATACAGTTTATGTTTTCTGAAATTCTATTGATGTGTTCTGAAATACAATTGATGTTTTCTGAAATTATATTGATGGTTTCTGAAATACAATTGATGTTTTCTGAAATTATATTGATGTTTTCTGAAATTCTATTTATGTTTTCTGAAATTCAATTGATGTTTTCTGAAATTCAATTGATGTTTTCTGAAACTCGAATGATGTTTTCTGAAATTATATTGATGTTTTCTGAAATTCTATTTATGTTTTCTGAAATTCAAATGATGTTTTCTGAAATTATATTGATGTTTTCTGAAATTCAATTGATGTTTTCTGAAACTCGAATGATGTTTTCTGAAATTATATTGATGTTTTCTGAAATACAATTGATGTTTTCTGAAATTCTATTGATGCTTTCTGAAATTCAATTGATGTTTTCTGAAACTCGAATGATGTTTTCTGAAATTATATTGATATTTTCTGAAATACAATTGATGTTTTCTGAAATTCTATTTATGTTTTCTGAAATTCAAATGATGTTTTCTGAAATACAATTGATGTTTTCTGAAATTATATTGATGTTTTCTGAAATTCAATTCATGTTTTCTGAAATTTTATTGATGTTTTTTGAAATACAGTTTATGTTTTCTGAAATTCTATTGATGTTTTCTGAAATACAATTGATGTTTTCTGAAATTATATTGATGTTTTCTGAAATTCTATTTGTGTTTTCTGAAATTCAAATGATGTTTTCTGAAATTATATTGATGATTTCTGAAATACAATTGATGTTTTCTGAAATACAATTGATGTTTTTTGAAAGACAATTCGAAAATGTTTAGAAAAGAACATATCATAATTTTTTCACCAATACAATCATAAGTCACACAGCGTTATCTGCTTCAGCTCACACCGATATGAGTTACGCTGTTTTTGTGATTGTATTGTGAAATAGAAATTTACCCCCCTGCGCGTATAGATGTTTACACGTCAAAAAATAACTTTTCCTAACAAATTAAATTTTTTTCAAAAAATACCTTAAAAAAGTACCTTTTCTGAAAAAAGTTTTTTCTTCTAAAATAACGTTAATTTTTACTTAAAAAAATATTTAAAAAAAAGCATCTTTCCTTAAAAATGTAGTGTTTTCTTAGTACTGCTTCTCATAAAGATACCTTTTCTTAAAAAGTATGGTGCCTATTATGAGCAACTTTCGATTTCCGATTGTGGTCAAATTAACTGATCGTACGAATTTTCATTTTTTATTATGGCGCACATTCGATAAAATAGCGCTATTATGAATTTGACTCAATTGGATTATTAACAATAGTAGATACATATTTATCATCTGCCACTATAATTATTGTTTGTTTACAAATTTATTAAACAAAAAAAAATTATTTATTAACATGGAATTATGAAGATGAATGCTTCGTAATGAGAGATGCTTCCAACATTTTGGAAATGTATTCCACTATGTAAGTATGCGAGGTTTTAACAAGGGTATCATTTGTTTACATATAGAAAATTTTCGACTGTAAGGAGGAGGTTATGGAATTGCTGTCTAACTACTACAGATGAACTACTGCGGCAATGCACACAGGGCAGATCAATCTCATGATATTAAAATAATTTACAACTTATATTTTCAATAAGTTTTAAAAACTGCCATCCAGCATCGAAAGCAAAATTGTGTTCGATTGAAAATTCGTTGTACAACGAATTTTTCGACCGTGCTGCCAGTTCATAATACGAATTTGACATTCGATAGCCAGCGAAGATCGAAGATCGAATGCAACTCATAATAAGGGCCTATATTTCATTTAAAAGTATCCCTTCTTACAAAAGTAATTTAAAAGAATTCCTTTTCAAAAAAGTATATTTTCTAAGAAAAATATTCCTTTTCTTAAAAAGTAGTACCTTTCTATAAAAAAGTACATTTTTATAAAAAAAAGTACCTTTTTATAAAAAAGTATCTTTTTATAAAAAAACCTTTTTATAAAAAAGTACCTTTATATAAAAAGTACCTTTTTATAAAAAAAAGTACCTTTTATAAAAAGTACCTGCTTATAAAAATTAAAAGTACTTAAAGGTACTTTTTCTATAAAAAGGTACTTTTTTATAAAAATGTACTTTTTTATAGAAAGGTACTACTTTTTAAGAAAAGGTATATTTTTCTTAGATAATATACTTTTTTGAAAAGGAATTCTTTTAAGTTACTTTTGCCTTTTTATAAAAAATTTATTTTTCTTAAAAAAGTTATTTTTTATCAAAAAAGTACTTGTTTAAGAAACGTTCCTTCTCTTACAAAAATATATTTAAAAAATACCTTATCTTGAAAGAGTACGTTTTTAAAATTGTATCTGCTTTTAAAATGTACTTTTTCGTAAAAAAGTAGATTTTCATAAAAAGATAAATTTTCTTCAAAAAAAACCTTTTCTTAAAAAATACCTTTTTTAAAAATATCTTTTAAAGGAATACCTTTTTAAAAAAAATACCTTATCTTAAGGGAATACCCATTTTAAAATAGTACCTTTTTTTAAAAACGTACCTTTCCATAAAAAATTACAATTTCTTAAAAAATACCTTTTCTCAAAAAAATACCTTTCCATAAAAAAAGGACCTTTGTTTAAAACAAACTACCTTTTAAAAAAAGGGATTTTTCTTTAAAAAAAAGTGCAATTCCTCAAAAAGTACGTCTTCTTAAAATAAAGTACATTTTCATATAAAGTAATTTTCATAAAAAAAACTGCGCTCTTTTAAAAAAATACCTTTTTTCAAAAAAGTAACTAATTAAAAATGTACTCTTAAAAAACATTTTTCAAAAAAAAATTGTATTTTCTTACGTGTCTTAAAGAAGTAAAATTTTGAAACAGTACCATTTCTTAAAAAATAATCTGTTCTTAAAAAGTACTTTTTCTTAGAGAAGTACCTTTTCTTAAAAAAAGTGTCTTTTTAAAAAAATATCTTTTCTTAAAAAAGTTTCACTTTCAAAATAGTACCTTTTTCTAAAAAAAACGTACCTTTTCTTAAAAACCTATATATGTAAAAAAAAATTACCCTTATCTCAAAAAACTATATTTTCTTAAAAAGTACCTTTCTTTCACAAGTGTATTTTATTAAAAAAGTATTTAAAAAAAAACACCTTCTTAAAAAGTAACTTTTTTTAAAAAGTACCTTTTTTAAAAAAAAGTTATTTTTCGAAAAAAAACAGTCTTTATCTAAAAATATATCTTCTAAAAAACGTACCATTTGCTTAATAAAAGTAATGCTCTTATAAAAGTACCTTGTCCTAAAAAGTACCTTTCCATAAAAAAGTGTCTTTTCGTAAAAAATACCTTATCTTAACAAGGTAACTTTTCTTAAAAAGTATAATTTCTTAAAAAAGTACCAAAAAAGTACCCTTTATAAAAACAGGAATTTAATTAAAAAAGTTTCTTTTGTTAAAAAAGTACCATTCTTTAAAAAGGTACCTTTTGTTAAAAAAGTACATTTTGTTAAAAAAAAGTACCTTTGTTAGAAAAGTACCTTTTGTTAAAAAACTACATTTTGTTAAAAAAAGTACCTTTTGTTAAAAAAGTACCTTTGCTTAAAGAAAGTACATTTTGTTAAAAAAAAGTACCTTTTGTTAAAAAAGTACCATATCTTTAAAAGTAGCTTCTGTTAAAAAGTACCTTTTGTTAGCAAAGTAATTTTTGTTAAAAAAGCACCTTTCATTAAAAAAAAGTACCTTTTGATAAAGTAGCTTTTGTTAAAAAATATCTTTTGTTAAAAAAGTAGCTTGTGTTAAAAAAGTAGCGTTTGTTAAAAAGTACCATTTGTTAAAAAAGTACCTTTGCTTAAAGAAAAAAGTACCATTTCTTAAAAAGTAGCTTCTGTTAAAAAGTACCTTTTGTTAGCAAAGTAATTTTTGTTAAAAAAAGCATCTTTCATTAAAAAAATTTATCTTTTGATAAAGTAGCTTTTGTTAAAAAAAATACCTTTTGTTAAAAAAGTAACTTTTGTTAAAAAAGTATCTTTTCGGAAAAAATTAACTCTTTAAAAAAGTACCTTTTGTTAAAAAATTACCTATTGTTAAAAAAGTGCCTTTTGATAAAAAAGTTGCTTTTGGTAAAAAAGTTTCCTTTCATAAAAAAGTAAAAAATTAAAAATTGAAGTACTTTTTGTTAAACAACAGCTAAAAAAGTACCTTTTCAGAAAAAAAAAACTTTTTTAAAGAAAGTACCTTTTGTTAAAAAGTACCTTGTGTTTCATAAAATAGTACTTAAAAAATTAAAAAATATTTTCGTCTTTAAAAAGTACCTTTTTAAAAAAACAGTACTTTTTCTTTAAAAAAAAAAGTACCTTTTCTTAATAAAATTACATTTTCCTAAAAAAGTGCAGTTTATTTAAAAAGTACCTTTTTAAAGAAAGTACTTTTTTGAAAAAAAGGGAATTTTTTTTTAAAGGGAACCTTTTCTTAAAAAATAACATTTTCTTAAATAAGAACCCTTTCTTGAAAAGGTACTTGTTATAAAAAACTAACTTTTGAAAAATACCTTTGTAAAAATTAATTTTTTTTTTTTTTTAAAGTACCTTTTCCCAAAAAAGTATCTTTTCATAAAAACGACCTTTAATAAAAATTTAACTTTAGTCAAAAAATTACCAAAGATTTTTAATACAGTACCATTTCTTAAAAAAGTTCCTTTAAAAGTAAACTTATTACTTACAATAAATAGTATGATGAAGGGTAGCACATGGTCGGTCTTGACCAACATCAGTTGTTTTCTAATGATCCAAGAATAAGAAATAGTACATCTATTTCATCTATATGTGGAAAGTTCATTATAAATTTATTGGCAACACTAAACAAAGGAACACCAAAGCGTTATTGATAACACAATGGTTACGTTTGCGTTTTGCAGTAATCTTGATGTAAGTGATGTTTATTGAATTACGTATGCTGATATAAAATTGTTTATGCTACTTAGGAGATTTTTAGGCGGTGATTTTCTTTTTCTATTGAAAAAGTCGTTAGCTTTTGCAATAAATCTTATGTGATGATAGCAATTTATTGAAACATATTGTATTAAGGATAATATTGGGAGGTGATAAAAATTTAATAGGAATGACAATGAAGCTGTGGTTGCGTTATTTTTATTTCTGTATTAAAAATAACTAGCAGATTCCAGCACTCGAAATTCGAGTGCAATTTCTAGGCATATTTATTTTTCAATTTAGCCAATTCACAAACCAACACTTTTTTGGTTTATTTTTATTGTGAATGAAGATAAAAAACTCATTAAGAAACTTAATAAACACACACATAGCATATGTATAATTTTATGTATGTGTTAGTATCAACTTTAAATGCAATTTACTCAAAATAAATGGAATACCTTTCAAATAATATACGTTTGTTCAAAATCGGTATAAAACGGTAGAACGAAACATCGGTAACAAAAAATCGCCTAGCCTATTAATATTATAGATTTTAGCTGATTTCAACTAAAATTCCTTCAATGCGTAACTTTCTACTTAAATTTCTTAAAAAATAAAAAAAAACAAACTAAACTTTTCACGTAATTTTACGTGAAGCGATTTGATCCAGTGAACTTTTACCCTTGTGTAAAAGTGTTTATGGGATCAACCACTTATATTTTTCAAACCAAAAAATTTATAAGCCATAAATAAGCAAGTTTAATTTTGTAATTCCTTGATGTAAAGGACATTTTTCAAGTATTGATTTTCTTCAATAAACCTTGTATAAATATCAGAAGGACATTTCAAACAACAATGTAAAACCAACAAGTACGAGTATAAGACTTAGTTAGCACTATCTACGATTACAAAGTAACAAAAGTTTACAGTAAAAAACACAGGGGTATTAACTGAAGAACATAACATATGATTATTATTTCGAGAAAAAAAAAAACGAAAAAATTGTGTAAACAATTGCGTCATAAAGAAACCAAAAAAAAACTCATATTTGTAACAAGCTGTTTCCATAAATGTGTAATCTTGATAATACGTTAGATTAAAACATTGAAATACTTAGATAGAACTTACAATCGAAACTTGTTATAATCACAAATTTGAAATCAATATACATCTATGAACTTGACAACTTTAATCATATTATTTTCTATAAAATTGTGGGGTGCAAAAAAGACCTCTAAACAAACATCCATTGAACTCTCACAATCATTGTCACGCAACCTTGTCTTATAATTAAATTCAATTTCATTAGAAACAAATAAGAAAATTATAGTTGGTCTAGATCGATTAACGATACCCTATACCATGCGTTTCGAGAGAGGGTCGTAAATCTATCTTTGCAAATTTTAGGAGTTATTGTTAATTAAAAAGTGGGGACTAGGTCAAAAAATGTATCTGTCATGACCATATTTAGTAAAGTTTCTTACTTTTCTCAAAGACATATGTAAAACTGATTTGTAAAAATCTATGCAATATTTTTGTTTTCGATAAATTTAAAACTACCTTTTATTAAATTTAAAAGTACCTTTTGTACCATTTGTTAAAGAAGTACCTTTTGTTAAAGAAAATAATTTTGTTTAAAAAAAAGTACCTTTTTTAAAAAATCAGGTTTTGTTAAAAAGTACCTATTGTTAAAAAAGTACCTTTTCTTAAAGAAAGTACATTTTGTTAAAAAAAAGTTGCTTATGTTAAAAAATTGCTTTTGTTAAAAAAGTAGCTTTTGTTAAAAAAGTAGCTTTTGTTAAAAAAAGTAGGTTTTGTTAAAAAAGTAGCTTTTGTTAAAAAAGTAGCTTTTGTTAAAAAGTAGCTTTTGGTAAAAAGTACCTTTTGTTAGCAAAGTAATTTTTGTTAAAAAATCACCTTTCATTAAAAAAAGTACTTTTTGTTAAAAAAAAAAGTACTTTTTGATAAAGTAGCTTTCGTTAAAAATTACCTTTTGTTAAAAAAGTAGCTTTTGTTAAAAAGTATCTTTTCAGAAAAAAATAATTTTTTAAAAGAGTACCTTTTGTTAAAAAAGTACCTATTGTTAAAAAACTACCTTTTGTTAAAAATTTTACTTTTTTATAGTAAATAAGCATAAAACTAATTTTAGGAGTTATTGTTAATTAAAAAGTTCTTTGTGAGTACCGGTCATGACCATATTTAGTGGCGTTTCTTGCTTTTCTCAAAAACACTTGTAAAAATTATTTGAAAAAATCTATGGAATATTTTTGTTTTCGATAAATTTAAAACTACCTTTTGTTAAATTTAAAAGTACCTTTTGTACCATTTGTTAAAGAAGTACCTTTTGTTAAAGAACGTAATTTTGGTAGAAAAAAGTACCTTTTGTTAAAAAATCAGCTTTTATTAAAAAGTAACACTTGTTAAAAAAAAAGTACCTTTTCTTAAAGAAAGTACATTTTGTTAAAAAAAGTAGCTTATGTTAAAAAATAGCTTTTGTTAAAAAAGTAGCTTTTGTTAAGAAGTAGCTTTTGGTAACAAGTACCTTTTGTTCGCAAAGTAATTTTTGTTAAAAAATTACCTTTCATTAAAAAAAGTACCTTTTGTTAAAAAAAGTACCTTTTGATAAAGTAGCTTTCGTTAAAAAGTACCTTTTGTTAAAAAAGTAGCTTTTGTTAAAAAGTATCTTTTCAGAAAAAAATAATTTTTTAAAAGAGTACCTTTTGTTAAAAAAGTACCTATTGTTAAAAAACTACCTTTTGTTAAAAAATTTACTTTTTTATATAAAACTAATTTTAGGAGTTATTGTAATTAAAAAGTTCATTACGAGTATCGGTCATGACCATATTTAGTGACGTTTCTTACTTTTCTCAAAAACACATATAAAACTGATTTGAAAAAAAATCTATGCAATATTTTTGTTATCGATAAATTTAATTGAATATCGGGGTGAAACTTTATATGGGAACTATCACTAAAAATGGTCTTAAAGAGTTTATTTTGGACAACGTATATTTATGTGTGTAATAAACACACATACATCAAATTACGATATATACATGATAATCTACATCTAACGACAATTTTATTGGGTCGGTTATTTGTATGGGGGCTAAATCTGAACATACACCAATTTTCGCCAATTGCAATAGCGTTCGTTCTATGGCCGAAAAGAAGTTAATATACAAATTGCATCAAAATAAATTGTTATTCGAAGGTTTACATCGACACACAGACAGACGGATGATGGCCAGAAAGTGTTTGGTCGAGGTCAAATATTTTTGCTAGTTACAAACATCAGCACAAACTGATTATACCCTCACCACATAGTGGTATAGAGTATAAAAAAAACAGTACAACTTTGTAGTTCAATCATTTGAGTGTATAAGTGCTGTTAATTTCAGTTAATTGCCAAAGAAATATTTATTTTAACTTTGTCAAAAGTTATTTAAAACAAATTACTTATTATTCTGAAATTTTCAGAAGAATTTCAGCGGAATTTTCTCTATAGTAATATATACTATGGAGAAAATTCATGGATTGATTTTACATGGATTTTTAACAAACAAATCGTTTATTTTGCCCCAACTCTAACTTATTTTTCTAAAAGTAATAGAATTAAGCAGTAAGTAAATTTGTAATATTAAAAATCGATTTTAGATAATAACTCAAAAGCCAGAAGAGAAATTATTCTGACATTTTCAGAAAATAGAGTGGAAATTTCTTTACAATCGGGATTAAAAAATTAACACTACCACGCCCACTTAGTGTAATTCATCGATTTGGCCTCAAAACTAACTTTATCTTGATTAAAATTTATATTTTAGCATAAGTATCTAGGGATAGGAAGTAATAGGCGATCAGAATTAAGCAGCAAGTAAATTTGTTAATAGTAAACATCTTTTTTAGGATATATCTCGAAAACCAGAAAAATATTCTTTCAATTCATTTTTGTTTTTCTAAAAATGTTTATTTAATTACAAATTTATTTCAATTCAAATTTTGTATACGAATTTTAAATGGTGACATCTACAACATGTTGCTACAACAAATGTTGGCAAACATTGTCGTAATTTTGGTTTTGTTATATAGAAAAAAAAATTCGCCAAATCATTTATTTTTACTGATTTCTATACTAAATTTAGCAAGTAAATGAAAACGATTTGTTAGTTATTTCTATAAATTTATTAGTTGTCTTTTTTTGTTGTTGAAAAATCTATAATATTAATATGCTAGGCGATTTCTTGTGACCGAGGTTTTGTTCTACCGTTTTATCCCGATGTTGACCAAACGTATATCATTTGAAAGGTATTTCTTTTTAGCGTTTTGGCAGATTTACAGATTTTTAAATTTTTCCTTTATTTTGAATAAATTGCATTTAAAATTGCTGCTAACACATACATAAAATTATACATATGCTATGTGTGTTTTATTAAATTTGTTAATGTGTTTGTTAATGAGTTTGTTATCTTCATTCACAATAATAATATACAATAAAAGTGTTGGTTTGTGAATTGGCTAAGTTGAAAAATGAAGCTGCCCAGAAATTGCACTCGAATTTCGAGTGCTGGAATGTGCTAGTATAACGTCATAGTTCGGTTTTTAAATGTATAATCTTTCCTTTTCATATACATTTTCCATTAATTTTACCAACAATATATTTTGAGGGTACAAGTATGTCTGAACAGGTTGTAAAAGAAATTCAATAATCTTGTTTACAAGCAAATATACATATATTTGATATTGATTATAAAACAAGTAGGAAAATTATAGTCGGTCTAGACCGACTATACGATACCCTATACCATACGTTTAGAGACCCTATCTCTCAGGCCCAACTAACTGGATATAGAAAATAAGCATAAACCAAATTTGAGTGGGATTTTTATTAATTTTTTTTGGCTGCAGATATGAAAAAGTTCATATCGGATGCTATATCTATATGGGGACTAGGCCCAAAAATGGACCGATCCTGACCATTTTTGGTAAAGTCTCTTGTATTTTGCAAAAATATATACAAACAAAATTTGAAAAGAATCAGTGCAATATTTTTGTTTTTTGATAGATTTAAGTGAAGATCGGGAAGCAGCTCTATATGGGGCCTTTGACTAAGAGTTGTCCAATTGGGATCATTTTTGGACTACTGATTAATGGATGTAATAAATTCATACAAACCCAATTTGACCAAGATTTACATGATAATTTGTATCTTATGGCAATTTATGTCGATTCATAGGGTTCATTTGTATGGGGGCTAGGTCTGAACATGGACCGATTCCCACCAATTTCAATAGCGTTCATCCTATGGCCGATAAAAGCTTATATACCAAATTTCATCAAAATATATTCATATTTGCGACCTGTAGTTTGATTACAAGCTTTACATGGACACACAGACGGACGGACGGACGGACGGACATCGTTAAATCGAATCAGACAGTGATTCTGATTCAATCGGTATAATAAAAGATGGGTCTAGGTCAAATATTTTTGGTAGTTACAAACAGCAGCACAAAGTCATTATACCCCAACCACATAGTGGTATAGGGTATAAAAAACCCGGCAGCTACCGGACAATAAATGTTATCCAATTGGAATATGTTTCAATTTTCGTTGTTGTTTATAAATTGAATTTTTTTATTAATTGAAATATGTTTCAATTTTCGTTGTCGTTTATAAATTGATTTTTTTTAATAATTGAAGCTGACGATTCCTTAAAAAAGAATTTTTTTTCGTATTCATCTTGTCGATGCGCATCGTTTGATAAGTGGGTATAACTATAAAATTCTTTCCAATGGGACACGCTAATGTATATATATTTCAGTATATTTAATTGATTCACTGAACCATATTGAACCATATGCTTTTTTAAATATAGTAGAATCTCCTTTTTTCTATAGAATAATTTCCCTTTCTAACAATGCATAATTGCAATAATGACCGCAACAATTAAACATCAAAAGTTTGGTTAACCTTTAACTGCTTTGGATGGAAGCACTTTATGTATAATTTAGTTCAAATATTATAATTATTATATCCCTCAATTTCTTTTTTTGTTATGAATTTAAATAAAAAAAAAGCATTAAACAAATTGTTTACCACAAATTTAACTTCAACGCTTGGTTTAACTTGTATCCAACCCTCAGTCAGCATAGAAAATGTCGCTTGTGATTATTAATTGTGTTATTAATAATGAAAATTCCATAAAAGTGCTGACTTTAGTAGAAATTAGAATTTAGTATAATTTATGTTGGTTTTGACAAAAGTATTAAACAATTATTATTTTAAAATTGTTAAGTAAAACGTTAATGGAGAACAGAAGTACGAGGGTGGTAACAGAACAACGCGACCTGTTTAATTAAAAGCTAAATAAAAAGTTATATCCTTCTACTTTGTTCAATTATAAGAATAGAATACGTTTTTACTCTGAGTACAATTCGTTTAAACTTTTATACCTTAGCACATATAAGAATCTAATCTGAGTTGAAGACCAAAGTCTGAGTTTAGGACTTAATTCTGACCATACGCCTTTGCCTAAATAGTTATACATTATTCTGAAGATTAAACTTTTTCGGAGTATAAGACTTTATTCTCAATATAGGAATTTTTTTTCTTGTATTAGTCTTTATTTCTGGTATAAAACTTTATGCTTGGTACAGGAATTTCTTTTAGTATAAAACCTTGTTTTGTAATTTGCGCCTTTTATATGCGTGTCACAGCTGTTAGAAGTTCGTCTAACAAAAGTAAACAAACAAATGAGCAATGAGAGCCAAGAAATTCATCGTCACCTGAACAACTCGCAAATAATAATAATAAAAAAACAAGTAAGAAATTTATAGTCAGTCTAGAACGACTATACGATACTCTATACCATGCGTTTAGAGATCCTATCTCTTAGGCCCAACTAATTGGATATAGAAAATAAGCATAAACCAAATTTGAGTGCCATTATTATTAATTTTTTTCCTTTGAATATGAAAAAGTTCATATCGGATGCTATATTTATATGGGGACTAGATTGAAAAATGAACCGATACTTACCATATTTCACTTATTTTTTGCAAAAACATATACAAACCAAATTTAAGAAAAATATGTGCAATATTTTTGTTTTTTGATAGAATTAAGTGAAGATCGGGAATCAGCTCTTATGTGGGACCTATGACTAAGAATTGTCCTATAGGGATCATTTTTGGACTACTGATTAATGGATGTAATAAACACATATAAACCCAATTTGACCGAGAAGTATATGATCATTTGGATCATATGACAATTTAAGTCGATTTCATAGGTGTAATTTGTATTTGGGACTAGGTCTGAATATGGACCGAATTTCACCAATTTCCATAGTATTCATGCTATGGCTGATAGAAGCTTACATACCAAATTTCATAAAAATATGTTCACATTTACGACCTATAGTTTGATTACAAGGTTTACATGGACACACAGACGGACATCGCTAATTCTACTCAGAAAGTGATTCTGAGTCGATCGGTACAATAAAAGGTGGTCAAATATTTTTGGTAGTTACAAACATCAGCACAAAGTCATTATACACTGACCACATAGTGGTATAGGGTATAACAAACAATGGATACTCAAACAGCTACTCCAGATGTATTTTCATGGTACAAATTTGAAATAAACTTATATAAGCAATGTTTTTTTATATAATTTTTCATTGTACAATTTTATAGTCATAGTAGAAAATATTATTAGAACGGTATTATATTGAACATATCCATATTTAAAAATAATTAACGAAATTATTCTAAGTATTAGAGCGCCCGATATGGGACAAATATACAAAGTTTTTTGAAAATTAGTACAAATATTTAAATTTTTTACAACATATATTTAACTCTTTTTAGAGCTTTTACTTTCATTCTAATTTAGCGCCATTTAGCGCTTTTTAGAACCACAATAGTTAGTGGTTTCTTTATTGTTATATTTTATGTTTGTTAAGATTGTTTCGATCGCACTCCTCTGTTTCAAATAATTTTGATTCACTGGTCATTGAGATTTGAATAAAAAAAAAAACCATGCGAGTCCGATCGCAGGGGAGATGTGTAAACATCTAGTAATTAAAGATTTTTTTATAGCACTTTCTTAAAAGCAAACAGAAAGCGTATCACTTATTATTATTTATTATTTTAACCGGTTAGTTTTTAATTTCTCGTTTTTTATTTTTAATTTTTCGTTTTTTATTTTTCGTTTTTCATTTTTATACCCTATACCACTATGTGGTTTGGGTATAATGACTTTGTGCTGCTGTTTGTAACAACCAAAAATATTTGACCTAGACCCATCTTTAATTATACCGATCGAATCAGAATCACTTTCTGAGTTTATTTAACAATGTCCGTCCGTCCGTCCGTCTGTGTGTCCATGTAAACCTTGTAATCAAACTGCAGGTCGCAAATATGAATATATTTTGATGAAATTTGGTATATAAGCTTTTATCGGCCATGGGATGAACGCTATTGAAATTGGTGAGAATCGGTCCATGTTCAGACCTAGCCCCCATACAAATTACCCCTATGAAATCGACATAAATTGTCATAAGGTCCAAATTGTCATATAGATCTTACTCAAATTGGGGTTATATGCATTCATTACATCCATTAATGAGTAGTCCAAAAATTATCCCTGTGGCCCCATATAGAGCTGCTTCCCGATTTTCACTTAAATCTATTAAAAAACAAAAATATTGCACTGATTCTTTTCAAATTTTGTTTGTATATATTTTTGCAAAATACAAGAGACTTTACCAAACATGATCAGGATCGGTCCATTTTTGGACCTAGTCCCCAAATAGATATAGCATCCGATATGAACTTTTTAATAAAAATCCCACTCAAATTTGGTTTTTGGTTATTTTCTATGTCCAGTTAGTTGGGCCTAAGAGATAGGGTTTCTAAACGCATGGTATAGGGTATCGTATAGTCGGTCTAGACCGACTATAATTTTCTTACTTGTTCATTTAAAATTTTTTTTTTTTTTTTTTAAATTAATTTTCATTTTTAATTTTTCATTTTTTAATTTTAATTTTTTATTTTTCATTTTTAATTTTATCTTCATTTTTCATTTTCCAATTTTTATTTTTCTTTTTTCATTTTTAATTTTTTATTTTTCAATTTTTATTTTTCAATTTTCATTTTTTATTTTTCATTTTTTATATTTATAGCAATCAACTGATTGATAAAGAATTTTTTATAGCACTTTCTTAAAAGCAAACAGAAAACGTATCGCTTATAGCAATCAACTGCAGGGGCTCTGTTAATATAAAAATATTAATTATTATTTTAACCGGTTACTTTCTAATTTTTCGTTTTTTTATTTTTTATTTTTAATTTTTCGTCTTTCATTTTTCGTTTTTTATTTTTCATTTTTCATTTTTAATTTTTCATTTTTATTTTTAATTTATTTATCATTTTTTATTTTTCATTTTTTATTTTTATTTTTCAATTTTCATTTTTTATTTTTAATTTTTTCATTTTTTATTTTTCATTCTTATTTTTCATTTTTCATTCTTATTTTTCATTTTTCATTTTTTATATTTCTTTTTTTATTTTTCATTTTTCATTTTTCATTTTTTATTTTAAATTCTTTATTTCTCATTTTTCATTTGTTATTTTTCATTTTTCATTTTTCGTTTTTCGATTTTTATTTTTCATTTTTATTTTAATTTATTTATCATTTTTTATTTTTCATTTTTATTTTTCAATTTTCATTTTTTATTTTTAATTTTTTTATTTTTCATTTTTTATTTTTCATTTTTTATTTTTCATTTTTATTTTTCATTTTTAATTTTTTATATTTCATTTTTTTATTTTTCATTTTTTATTTTCCATTTTTCATTTTTTTTTTTTTATTTTTCATTTTTCATTTTTTTTCATTTCTTATTTTTCATTTTTAATTTTTCATTTTTTATTTTTCATTTTTAATTTTTTATTTTTAATTTTTTTTTTTTTAATTTTTTATTTTTCATTTTTAATTTATTTTTCATTTTTTATTTTTCATTTTTCATTTTTTATTTTTCATATTTTATTTTTCATTTCTTATTTTTCATTTGTTATTTTTCATTTTTAATTTTTCGTTTTTCATTTTTTATTTTTTATTTTTCATTTTTCATTTTTTTATTTTTCATGTTTCATTTTTTTATTTTTCATGTTTCATTTTTTATTTTTCATTTTTCATTTTTTATTTTTATTTTTTTATTTTTTCATTTTATATTTTTAATTGTTCATTTTTTGTTTTTCATTTTTAATTTTTCATTTTTTATTTTTCATTTTTAATTTTTTATTTTTAATTTTTTTTTTTCATTTTTTATTTTTCATTTTTAATTTTCAAACAGGTTATCATAATATCATAATTTTTTCACCAATACAATCACATTTTGTCTTACCATTCACATCTTACGCTCACATGTTACGCTTACATGTTACGCTGTTTTTGAAATTTACCCCCCTGCGCGTATAGATGTTTACACATCAAAAAAATTAAAAGTGGATTTTTGAAGGTAATAGAATAATCAGAAATGGTGCCAGAATAAAATAGATATCAAAAGAAAGCTTACCCAGATGTTCCCCAAAAAAACTTATCATATGCAACCCCGGAAAATATTTCTGTGTTTATGTTTCTACATGAAACCAACTCAATCCAAATTGTATAATTTTCTTTCAGTGAACAAGTAATTTTACAATTATTTTTTATAGAAATAAGCAGGCTTAGTTTAATAAAAATAAGCGTTATCAAATGTTTGAAATTTGTTTAAAAAAATATTTGTTAAAAATTTCAAACATTTCGTTATATCAAGTGCACCCATTAATAAATATTATGGATACTATATATAATATTTTATCCTCTTCTACATGACATCTTAACGGAAAAGGTCATTAGTTTTTATTAGTTTTTTTTTAAGTCTAACATTGACATACAAAAAATCGGTCAAAACGTCATTAAACCAAAGTAAATAGTATGTAAAGATAAACTGCCAAGTTATGGCGCAAAAGTTTTTACACACTCATCATTAAGCAGAGCAAAGTGAATGTGGGTTCTCACAGTTGTAACGCCAATCACTATCACATTAAACATACACAACCCAGAGAATGTAAGAAAAAAAAAATAATAATGTCGTACTTGTAGAGAATAAATAAATACCCATTTAATTGGCTTCATTTAGACAAGATGTGGGTGCTTCAAGCAAAAATAAAAAATAAAACTACCTTCAAGCAAAAACAAAAATCTAACGTATACGTTTTGAAAATCTGTAAAAATAAAACCTCTATCACTTATACGTGCAGTGGGTTACTTTAAGCAAACCAAAATGACAGTCCTTCATATGGAACCGTAAAGCAATATATTGTTTATACGTTTGAAAAGCCACACTTTTAAAATAAACCCCTTATCACTTACGTTTACATTTTCCTTAGTGTAGGTCATTAAAAAAAAGTATATGAAAATTATTAAGCCAATGACACAGTAAATTTAACTAAATATGTCCGTATGAACACCATTAAATTTCAAACCATACACAGCATATAATTATGAACAAACCATATGAAATTATCATAAACCACAGGAGTCTCTCATATAAATGAATTTATAAGAAAATATGTACAGTAAAATCTTTACAAATATAAACCTAAATTTAAAAATCTTAATATATAGTTACGGGTATCACTGACTCATAGACTGATTCTCTTCAAAAGATGCATGATTAAAATATATTTGGAATCTCTAAGAAGGAAAGATACCTTTTGTATCTTTTAAACAAATGTATCTAGTAATAAAGGGTATTTTTTTTTTGCTTAAGCTGTATTCATACTATGTGTTTTGCTTGTGTTTTCCTTATTTTTTTTAGCACGTGCAATTTGTACACATAGTGTGAACCCTTTCAAGCATTGTTTATGTACAATACATTTGGCAAGACATATGTAAATTTTTCAATTAGAGCAGGTTCTATTTTGCCATGACAAACATATGCAAATATAACACTGCTTGTGGCGAAAGAAAAACAGAGTACATTATAAAGATTAATATTGAAAGAAAAATAAATTATTTAATATTAATTAATAATTAAAAAATATATAATATATATAAAACTTTATTTTTAACAATAAATTTTTGTAAATTCACAAATTAAATCAGCTGTTGTTTACATTTAGAGGTTATGTCATACGTAAATACATATGTACGTTTGAACGCAAAAGTTATGAATCGTATGTAAAACGCCATTTTTGACACACACATGGAATTACATATGGATCGTATAAAACTGAATTTACATATGGAAAATACACATAGTGTAAACACAACTTTAGATAGAACTTACGAAAGGGTTAGTTGTCTGGCAAATCATCATGAATCATGAATAGAAAAAACGCTTGAACAGCGCTACCAAATTATTAAAATTTACTTTGAAAATCAGTTATAGATTCGCGCAACTTATAGACGACTTCGTGATTCGCACATAATCGATAGATTTCATACTGTGGATAGATTTCGTACCACATACTTTCTAAATGATGCAATAACATCAACACGTCGAAGGAATGTGCTTACTGAAAAGAACATCGCCACTGTAAACGAAAGTGTGAAAGAAGATCCAAATTTATCGATTCTAGCCGGTCGCAGGAATTGGGGCTAGGGCCGTACACTACGTGGAAAAATTTGCGCAAAGATCTTGACCTACACCCGTCTAAGATCTAGCTGGCGCAGGAATTAAACCCTCAATACCATCATATGCGTCGTTCTTTCGCCGATGTTTTATCGCAAAATTGTGTTCAGCGATGAGTCTAATTTTCGGCTTAAAGGGTTTGTTAATAAACAAAATCTCCGGACCTCATTTCTTCAAAAATTAATTAATTTCTTCAAAAATTAAGCTGGATCAATGATTGTTTGTTTGAAAATATGGATGACATTGATCCGAGCGAGATGCACCATACGGCGACCGCAACCATTGACTATGGAGATCAAAATATGGCAATATGTTGATTTCGAGAAATGGACCTCTCAATTGACCTCCAAGGTCGTGCAATTTGACATCTCTCGAATATTTCCTGTGGGACTACGTGATGTTACTGGGGTATGCTGATAAACCAATAACATTGACATCTTGGAGGCCAACACTGTTCATGTTATTCGTGACATACGGCCAGTAACGGTCGAGAAAGTGGCCCAAATTTGGAGGTCCAGAATGTGCTTCGTCAAGCAAATCTCAAAATCATTTTCAAACGTTAATGTCATGTATTCAGCTTTCGAATATAAAAATTTAATTTTTTGTGCTAATTTTTACAATTTCAAGTTCTATCGGGCTTAAAAAACACCATTTATTAAATTTGTACATTCCAACAAACACAAAAACATCAGCCAAATGGGGATTGTTTGACAACTCGAACGTAAACGGGCTAAAACCAACCAAAAAGGGTTATATTAATTTTAATATGTGGATTCCACTATCCTTTCTTAAAAAAGTACCTTTTTTTAAAAGAATCTTTTCTCACAAAATTAATTTTTCTTTTTCTAAGAAAAAGTACCCTTTCCTTAAAAATTAACCTTTTCTGAATAAATAGCAAAGTACCTTTTCTTCAATAAGTACTTTCTTAAAGTATTATATATTTTTATGTATATATATTTTTTTAAAGTATCTTTTTTTTAAAAAGCGCCTTATTAGAAAATATCTTTCTTAAAAGAGTATTTTTTTTTTCATAAAAAATTAACTTTTCTTAAAAATGTACCCTTTTAAAAAAGTACGTTTTCTTAAAAAAGTACCATTTCTTAAAAGTGCATCTTTTCTATAAAAAAGTATTCTTTCTTAAAAAAGTACCTTTTCTTAAAAAAAATCTTTTCTTAAAAAATTAATTTTTCTTTTTCTAAGAAAAAGTACCTTTTCCTTAAAAATTAACCTTTTCTGAATAAATAGCAAAGTACCTTTTCTTCAATAAGTACTTTCTTAAAGTATTATATATTTTTATATATGTATATATTTTTTTTAAAGTAACTTTTTTAAAAAGCGCCTTATTAGAAAATATCTTTCTTAAAAAAGTATATTTTTTTCATAAAAAAGTACCTTTTCTTAAAAATTTACCCTTTTAAAAAAGTACGTTTTCTTAAAAACGTACCATTTCTTAAAAGTGCATCTTTTCTATAAAAAAGTATCTTTTGTTAAAAAAGTACCTGTTCTTAAAAAAGTACCTTTTCTTAAAAATGTACCTTTTCTCAACAAAGTATATTTTCTTCAATAAGTACTTTCCTGAAAAAGGGCGCTTTTCTTAAATAATTTACCTGTTCTAAAAAAAGAGAACTTTTTCTTAAAACAATAATTTTCTTTTAAAAAAATTTACCTTTTATTAAAAAACACCTTTTCCTAAAAAACTACCTTTTCCTAAATAAGTACCTTCCCTTAAAAAAGTACATTTTCCTTTTGTGGTATATTTCCTTAAAAGTACATCGAGCGATAAATGCTATTGTTAACTATGTCCTTTTCAAGCGGCTTTTATTGTATTTACTCAGTCATCAATGTACGTATGCTAAGAGGTATTTACACATGATAATTAGTCCGACCAAAACCGAAGTGCGGTCAAATGATGATAGTGATGACTTCATAACTTTCAGGCACATTTCTTACAAACACGTGAAAGTACCAGAAACCTCAAAAAAATAATTCAGGGCAAAGAAATTAAGGAAAAGTACTTCTAATACAAATATATCATTTCATAATAATTTTGAAATATATAGCGCGGGAAGAATTCCAATGTGACCCTTACACGAGATTTAATTCTTATTTTCTTATTTTTTTTTTTTTTTTTTTTGTCATAGTTCAGGTATTTACAACTTCAAACCTCGTTTAACTATTTCGTCCAATTGAACTATGAAACTGCGCGTAATAAGTAAGAAAGTATAATTAGAAAATGAACGAACAGAAAAATCAATTGTAAAACTTGAACAATTTATTATCACCCCTGTTCTTGAAACCACTATCACAAAAAAAAAACTAGTAAATGAAAAAATTCTTAAATCTACGAGTTTTTTGCTGTTCTCTAATTTCAATAAGAATATTTTTTCTCGTTTTAATTCACATAGAAAAGGCTTTGTGAAATCAAAACAAATGCCCTTTTTTTCTACTAAGCAGGTCTTAAGAGATAAAAAAAATTAATTGATATTTAAACTCTAACATGTTTTTATTGAACCTTGTCATTATTTTAAAAAATTAGACATTAATTTTATGGAAAAAAAAAACGATTTTAAAAAACGTCTACATTTTGCGCTGATTTAAAAAAAACTCGTAGTAAGTGGTCGATGTTAATAAAACACACTTTTTGCGATGATGCTGTTCTATAACTAAAAATAAAAACTTTTTATTTACACAATCTATTTTCCATTATAATTTTTTCAATTATAACAGATTCTTTATGCATAATTATTGGAAATAAAGGAATTAAAAAAAATTTTTTCATTAAATCACATATTTTTATTTTTTTGCATATGTTCGAAACAGTAGTGATGCCAGTCAAATCCAATTTATTTGAATATCGAACATTTTTTTGGTGATGCCCAACTTTTTAAAAATAGAAGTCATTTTTAATTGAATGAAATTGAAGAGCAAAAACAATTAAATGAACAAATAAGTTGTTATTTTAAAAGAAAATATTTTTCTTTATACTTTTTCTATAAACTTAAGAAAAAACATGCACAAAATACTTAAAAGTTTTTTGTGAAACTGAATAAAGAACCATATGGCACCTCGGTTTCTAGATAACATATGTTCTTAAGTCAAACATATGGTTCTTAACTCAAACATATGTTTCCATTAAATAAATAAAAAAAGTGGTTTCAAGAAACCCAAAATTTCAATTTCATGTGATTTTAAATTCACTCTTATTCAAATAACGTTTCAAGAACAGGGCTGTATATGTTTTGGGGGTTTTTGACCAACAATTGCGTTGAGTAAATGTTTGTCTGCTTTCTTATTATATTTAAAATGATAGGGATTTTTATTTTTTTAGTTCCTAAAAGAAGTTTCCTTTGTTTCTCTGAATGGGTTATTCACAAATGAAAGCGATATAAACCCCGGTAAGGAATTACGTTTAATATTCTTAATGTTAATTCATAATTAAGAATTTAACTAGAGCTCTCTATAATAAGTATAATAAAGATATATATTTTAAGTAAGAGAATTTATTTTAATTTTCTTTGTTTACATATCTTTGCTAAGAAAATATTCTAATGGAAAATGATAATTTGTTAAGTGGAAGTTCCAAAGATATGACGATGAATATGGTGAAAATTTTAACCAAACATAGGCAAGGTATCACAGTCGCTCATATAAATGCACAAAGCTTGAATAACAAGGTTGATGAGTTTAGATTGGTTTTCGAAAATTCAAATGTTAGCATAGTTTGTATCTCTGAAACTTGGCTCTCTGAAAACACGTCTAATAGTCAAATTTGTTTAAATGGATACAAAACCTTTAGAACTGACAGAGAAGGTAATGCCGGGGGAGTTGCCATTTTTATAAAAGATAATATTTCTTGTAAAATTTGTAAAACGTCACGTAAGCTGGATAAAGTGGAGTTTATTTTTGTTGAAATTATATCGTGTGGAAAAAAAATGCTTGTTGGTTGTGTTTACAGACCCAACAAGAGAATATCATTTGCTGACTTCATTTCAACATTGGAAACACTAACTGTTGCATATGACAATATTGTATTATGCGGTGATTTTAATTCCAATATCCTAATAGAAACTACATTAAGTGATGATATGTTTTCGCTTGGACTCACACCAGTTAATAAAAATACTCCAGCGCATTATACAAATACGAATAATACATTACTGGATCTATTCTTTGTGGCCAACTTATCAAATGTAATATTGTATGATCAGGTTTCAGCTGGGTGTTTCTCTAAACATGATTTTATTTTCTTGACCTATAATTTTCGAATTCAGCACGAAGAGAAAATGTATCACTATCGAGATTTCAAGAACTTAAATTTTAATATGTTGCTTGAGCACATTTTCCGAGTTGACTGGAATAGTATGTATTTCATGACATCTGTGGATGAACAATTATTATTTTTTGAGAGTAATGTTCAACGAATTTATGATATTGCTGTTCCAATGAAATCCAAAATTTCTTCGGCTAAAACTAAACCATGGCTTTCTACTGATATTAAAGTGTTAATTCAAGAGAGAGATGTTTCCTATTCGATGTGGAAACGATTCAAAACACCTGAATCAAAAGCTAATGTCATTAACAAAATTAGAATTGCCAAAACACAATATTACTCAAACCGCTTTGGATCTGCTTTAGATTCGAAGAAAACTTGAAAAACCATACGTGAAATAGGAATTGGTAAAGACGTTACAGCAAATGACTGTCAAGTTGATGTCAATGAACTAAATCGTGCCTTCACAAATTTACCAATGATACAACCTGACAAAAATTTCTATAATTTTTCAACTATAGGCAATATAAAGAATGATGATTCCGATGCGTTCGAATTCTCTTGCGTCTCTCAGTCTGAGGTTCTTTCAATTGTTACGAAAATTAAATCTAATGCAGTTGGATATGATAACATGCACCTGAAATTTATAAATATACTTTTGCCATTACTTTTACCATATATTACTTATTTATTTAATAATATTATTACTTCAAGCATTTTCCCGTCAGTATGGAAGCACGCTAAAATTATACCAATTCCAAAATCTGATACAGAGTTTCGACCAATTGCCATTCTTTGCTTTCTTTCAAAAGTACTGGAAAAGATTCTATATTCTCAAATGTGTAAATATATTAAGGACAAATGTTTAATGACTGAAAAACAATCAGGATTTCGCTCAAACCACAGCTGTGTTACTGCTTTGTTTGATGTTGCAGAAAATATTCGAAGTGAACTAGATGACGGAAAAATTAACTTTTTGGTTCTACTTGATCATTCTAAGGCATTTGACACAGTTGACCACTATACTCTGTGCATGAAACTTCAATATTTCTTTAAATTTCCATCAACTTCAACGCGGCTTTTGTTTTCATATCTAACGGAACGAACACAATCCATATTTTCTAATAATACTTGGTCTAGTCCATTAACCCTTACTAGGGAAGTTCCACAGGGGTCGATTCTGGGACCATTACTTTTCTCACTATATGTGAATGATTTGCCAAACCAACTTTCTCATAGTGAAATGTATTTGTATGCGGATGATGTCCAATTATATCTGAGTAGCCCAATGCAATCAATTGATGCAAATTTGATTAAGCTAAACGATGATCTAAGAAAAATCTGCAAATGGACTTTGTTTGAACCCAAAAAAATCTAAATGTATGTTAATTCATAAAAAAAAAAACTGTTCCTACTTTCAATGAATTTGTAAAAATTAATAACGAAAGAATAGAGAACGTGCAAGCAACGAAAAATCTCGGAATTATCTTCAACAATCATCTTACCTGGACAAGTCACATTAACTCGTTGGTTGGAAAAACGTACATTAAACTTATTGTTGGCAAAAGCATACCGGAATAACCTGGTCTAATGTATGGATGTGAGCTCTTTGCAAATTGTGATGCCAGTAGCAAAAGTAAGATGAATGTGCTGTATAATAATATCGTTAGATATGTCTTTGGTATCAGGAAGTTTGAACATATTTCATCTTTTACAAAAAGCCTTTACAGCGTATCCTTTGAAAACTTGCTTAAGATTCGAGTACTAATATTTTTTCACGAAATTATTTATACTCAAAATCCACCATATCTTTACGCAAAAATTCGTTTCGCAAGATCACAAAGAGGTAGGAAGATCATTCTCCCTAGGCATAAATATCTTGTGCCAGAATGGCAGTTTTATACTAGTGCTATACGTCTTTGGAATATTATTCCACAAAACCAGCAACTTAACAGCAACGCAAACACTTTTAAACTATTTTTATTTAAATTTTTTGCCTGATTTTAAAATATATTTTGATAAATTAAAAATAAATTAAATTAAAATATTATTATTAGTATTAAGTATTCAAATTTTGTTAAACTTGCACATCTAACAATAATGCTTTCCTGTACTGTAATTATAAGATTTAATCTTGTTGTACAGGAAATTATCAAATAAATAAATATAATTAATATAATTAATTAATTAAATAAATTAAATTAAAATAATATTAATTCAGAACAAAAAATATATTTATATATTTTTTTTTATTACAATTTATTATTTATTATACATATGTATTTTGCTGCAAGGATGTTGAAAAAACAATTGTTATCAGTTTCATTTACCATCTCTGCTACAAACACCCTAAAGCTTTACAATAGAGCTTTCGAATAGTACCTACTCTCTAACTAACTATGTTTTGTGGGTGTATTAATTTTATGCAAGAGGGTTTTTGTTTCGCGCGCTTACTAAATTGAAATCAGTTTTCCAAGAGACAGTCAACTGTTTGCTCGTGTGTTCAAAAAGCACTATAACACTTTTTTCAAAAATCAACATAAAGTGTGGTTGGTTTTAACGAAAACTAATTTTTTTTTTTTTGAATTTATGAACATAAATAAAAAAATATATAAAGAAATAAATTAATTAAATAACCATTAGAGAATTAAAAAGTTACTTTACTTAGTTGTATTTAAAGGAAAACAAAATATTTAAAAAAAAAACAAAAAAAAAATAAATTTAAACCAATTTAAATTATGGCCTTCAATTAATAAATGTGAATTGAAAATTTTTATTATCTATATTTGTAATTACGGGTTTCGTGTTCTTACACGAAATGTGTTGTTATTTTTTTTTATATATTTATTAAAAAAAAAATTAATATATATGGAAATTTGTGCATTCATACTTTATAATGAATGCAATTTAAATTTTTAAAAATCTTTAGTGTGCGTTATAAATATGTTTGCATGTATGTATGTATATATGAATAAATCAAATTAAATGATGAAAATGTTGTAACATATTTTTTTTCCATTTTCAATTAATTCTAAACTCAGATGGCAGTAAAATTTCCTACAGTCACTTCAAATTTTATATTTATAATCATTTAAAAGAATGAGATTTTTCTTGGTTGCATCTGATTTTCATTAATGATATGAACAGCAGCATAGAGGGAGTTTACATTATTAATGGTTTTCCCATAAGTTAATGATAAAATTTATTGACGCATTTAGTTCATAAATTGTTTTTTTAATGGATTTTATTTCTTAACCATAATTATTATGGTTCCAGACGTAGTTAAGGTTTATTTTTAAGTACAACCTTCATTCTTTAAATAAGAAATTTAAAAATAATGTAAACATATTTCTTGCAAATAGAGGCCCCACATGTCCAACATTAAATATAATTAGTTTGTTCCTACGTTTTTGTTTTTTACCAATTACACTGTTCAACAGTCAAAAAATATTAGAGATGACACAAGTGTAATTAGAATAATCAGCTTTAATTGAGCCTGAGTACCGTTATTCTAGAATTTTTTTATTGCCATACAAATTTTAAAAATTAAAAATTATAATTTTTAAGAAAACAATTACTAAAGAAGTAAAAAAAAAATTTAAAAAAAAAATTATTTTTAAAATCAGTATTAATTTATGTGAATTGAAAACTGTTATTATCTATTTTTGTAATTATGGGCTTCGAGTTTTTACACAAAATGTTTTCTTATTTTTTATTAAATTCATTTACCAAAAGTTAATAAATATGTTTTGTCTATATGGAAATTTATGCATTCATATTTAATAATGAACACAATTTAAATTAAAAAAAAATCTTTAGTGTGCGTTATAAATATGTTTGTATATATGAATAAATCAAATTGAGAAATTAAAATGTTTTTATTTTTAAACAATTCTAAACTACGATGGTAATAAAACTTCATGAGATTTTTCTTGATTTGAGTTGATTTTCATAAATCATATGAACTTCATAAATCATATGAACAGCAGCATAGATGGAGTTTATTACATTATTAATGATTTTCCATTTTTTTAAATATAATTATTATCGTCTCAGACGTAGTTAAGGTATATTTTTAAGTACACCTTCATTCTTTAAGAAATTTAAAAAAACCTTATGGTCCAACATTAAATATAATTAAATTGTTCATACGTGTTTTTTTACCAATTACACTGTTCAACAGTAAATAATGAGCAGAGGCAAGATAATTGTACTTAGGATATTGAGCGGTCTTTGAGACTGAGTCCGTTCTATTCCGCTATGTCTGGAATTTTTTCTTTTTATTTTTTAACTTAAATTTTTTTTTCATTTTTTATATATATACATTAGGGTGGCCCTTCGTTATATGGAGGGAAAAAAAGGGTTCAAACTGTCGGTCTCACCCCCTAGAAATATGCGAATAGCAAAAACACTGAGAAATACAAAGTTTTGGGCCAATCAAAAAATGTTTAGTCGTGGCGCAAAGCGATTGAAAATTTCAAGTGTGTTTATATGGGGAAAATATGACTTTTTTTTCAGATTTTACGAAAATTTCGTTCTATAATTTAATTTTTCCGACAAGCTGTTACATAATTCGGGATCAGTATTAAATTATCCTTTCAAAAGGCTATAAAACTTTAAAATCGTATGAAACCTCGCCAAGAAATAGCAAATGCCCCACACCACTTCTGTGCCAAAAAAAACTAGGTCATGAAATTTGATGGCATTTTTTTCAACTTTGAGAAATTGATTAAAGCCATCATTATTTTTTGGTCTCTATACTTATAAGTACTCAGATATGAAGTATTGTTTTATTACCACGTTGTTAACCTCTTGCGCATTGAGACCGAAAATTGGAAATTTTTTTGATAAAATTTTTAAAACTCCTTTTTCAAGTTTGAAAAAATTTTCTTAAACAAAATTTAAAAAAATGAATCGATTACTTTAAGGTTTTATTAAATACATGTTGCAGATTAACTGTGTGAATTATTAAGTAAATCCCTCTGTCAGAACTTTTTTGACAAGGATTTTATTTTCGCGGATTTCGAGAAAAATTGAATTTTTGTGAAATATTCTGTAAATGTACTCTTTCTAAAAACTTTGTATCAAAAATTCATCACTTTTCTACTTTTAAATGTTATATTTTATCTTAATAGCCTAGGGTTTCGGAAAAAAATAATATGACCCCATTAACCCTTTTGGAATTGGGGTCACATATGACCCCAAGCTAATAAAAGACAATTTATGCAAAAAATTAAAATATTTGGTAAGTGCTGTCCAGTTTTTAGATGCGACGCTTAAAATATAATAACAAAATGTGTAGAAGTTTCGTTCCGAAAATTTGGGATAAATCCGAGAACGTTAACCCATTATTTGCCAAGGCCAGATTTGGATTTTAAGATATTTTTAAATAAAAATTACCGAAAACGAGTTTTTCTATTAAACTCGTTGATACCACTATTTAGAATTTAAGAAAAATAATTCGGTTAATTTTTATTTATTTAACCCTTCAGTGCTCCTGAGATCAAAATTATCCATTGTGATATATCTCTGGTGCAATTATCTGCTTAATGCTCGCGAATATAAATTAAAATAACTTAGGTCATATGTCTAAAAAAAGGACGTTTTTTGAAATTCACTTTGATTTAATTTTGTAATTTATTCCATTAAGAGTAGTATTAATTTATTATTACCTTTTATATATATTATTATATTTGAAATTTTCTTTTATTTAATAAACTATTTAAAACTGGGAAATAAAAATAAAAGATAATATAAAGCGACCGATTATAAAAAATCAAAAAAATGTCAACCATTATAAGTAATGGCATCTTCACCGATTGACCTGAAATTTTTTTTTGCGTTTTTATCAATATCCACCAAATTGGTGGGTGAGACAGCAAGAAATTCAACTATTACTGTATTACATAAAGCAATTTTATAACAAAATTGGTTAAAGGTTGTTTTAATTTATAATCGCGAGCAATAAGCAGATAATTGCACCAGAGATATATCACAATGGATAATTTTGATCTCAAGAGCACTGAAGGGTTAAATAAAAAAAAAAGTTAACCAAATTATTTTTCTTAAATTCTACATAGTGGTTTCATCGAATGTAATAGAAAAACTCGTTTTCGGTAATTTTTATTCAAAAATATGTTAAAATCCAAATCTGGCCTTGGCAATAAATTCGGAACGAAACTTCTACACATTTGGTTATTATATTTTAAGCGTCGCATCTAAAAATTGGACAGCACTTACCAAATATTTTAATTTTTTGCATAAATTGTCTTTTATTAGCTTGGGGTCATATGTGACCCCAATTCCAAAAGGGTTATTGGGGTCATATTATTTTTTTCCGAAACCCTGGGCTATTAAGATAAAATATAACATTTTAAAGTAGAAAAGTGATGAATTTTTGATACAAAGTATTTAGAAAGAGTACATTTACAGAATATTTCACAACAATCCAATTTTTCTCGAAATCCGCGAAAATAAAATCCTTGTCAAAAAAGTTCTGGCAGAGGGATTTACTTAAAAATTCACACAGTTAATCTGCAACATGTATTTAATAAAACCTTAAAGTGATAGATTCATTTTTTAAAATTTTGTTTAAGAAAAATTTTTCAAACTTGAAAAAGGAGTTTTAAAAATTTTATCAAAAAAATTTCCAATTTTCGGTCTCAATGCGCAAGAGGTTAACAACGTGGTAATAAAGCAATACTTCATATCTGAGTACTTATAAGTATAGAGACCAAAAAATAATGATGGCTTTAATCAATTTCTCAAAGTTAAAAAAAATGCCATCAAATTTCATGACCTAGTTTTTTTGGCACAGAAGTGGTCTGGGGCATTTGCTATTTCTTGGCGAGGTTTCATACGATTTTAAAGTTTTATAGCCTTTTGAAAGGATAATTTAATACTGATCCCGAATTATGTAACAGCTTGTCGGAAAAATTAAACTATAGAACGAAATTTTCGTAAAATCTGAAAAAAAGTCATATTTTCCCATATAAACACACTTGAAATTTTCAATCGATTTGCGCTACGACTAAACGTTTTTTGATTGGCCCAAGACTTTGTATTTCTCAGTTTTTTTGCTATTCGCATATTTCTAGGGGGTGAGACCGACAGTTTGAACACTTTTTTTTCACCTCCATATAACAAAGGGCCACCCTAATCAAATGAAAAAAAAAATATTTTTTTGCCTAAAAAATTTTAATTTTTTTTTTAAAGTCATGAAAAATGCAAAAAGGGAAAAAATTTCAAGACTTAACACTTTTGCTTAAAGCTACATAGCTTGTGAACAAAATGTGACATAGTTCGTGAAAATCGATGAACGCGTTCCACTTTTATTCACAATTAAGTGAAGGTATCTCATTTTGACAAGAATATTGATTTTTTTGTTTCAATTAATTTCGATAATCGTATTTAATTAATTTCCGCGAAAACGGTATGCAATGGGGGAAAATGGGTGTGATATTCGAATTCAGGAAGTCATTTTACATAAGAATCAGCAGGAATAATTTCGGGGCTCGGAAAAAAATTTTATTTTGCAGAGCAGTGTAATCAAATCATGTAGAAAATTATTAAAAATTGTATTGCCATCAATTTACAGCTCTAGTTTGTCGGGGCAGTTAGTGAAAATTCAGATACAAAAATCCGCCACAATAAATTAAAATAAATTATTGTTTTTATTGTTTCTGGATATACAAAAAATTATCCCTGGATAGATTATGTTCTCTAGATTACCAAAAACAATCAGTGTTATTTGGAAAAGAATAGGGTTTAAAACATTTAGACAACAATTCTCGCTAAAATTTCAGGAATGATGTCATCTCCAGACTTCCAAATATTTTGTGATTTTCTAGCTAAATGGCCACAATATAACCAACATAACAGATAAAGGCTTATCTTCAGATTAAACAAGTAAGAGTGTTAAATTCGGCTGTGTCGAATTTTTTGATACCCTCCACCTGAGTCTTAAACTGTATATTCACCCAATGTCGAGTATGGCTACAACTTTTAAACTTTTCCCGATACTGAATCATTAATTCCGAATACCAAAATTCAAATGATTCTTAGCTAAAAATTATTATTATTAAAAATAAGCTAATTTTAAAATATTTTTATCTGAATTATTTTTTATTTTTATCTGCATTACATATAATACAAAAAAAATACATAATAATACATGTAAGAAACTAAATATAGAAATTTAAACTTTTAATACTTAATTTTTAATTTTTATTTTTAATTTTTAATTTTTAATTTTTAATTTTTAATTTTTAATTTTTAATTTTTAATTTTTAATTTTTAATTTTTAATTTTTAATTTTTAATTTTTAATTTTTAATTTTTAATTTTTAATTTTTAATTTTTAATTTTTAATTTTTAATTTTTAATTTTTAATTTTTAATTTTTAATTTTTAATTTTTAATTTTTAATTTTTAATTTTTAATTTTTAATTTTTAATTTTTAATTTTTAATTTTTAATTTTTAATTTTTAATTTTTAATTTTTAATTTTTAATTTTTAATTTTTAATTTTTAATTTTTAATTTTTAATTTTTAATTTTTAATTTTTAATTTTTAATTTTTAATTTTTAATTTTTAATTTTTAATTTTTAGTTTTTAATTTTTAATTTTTAATTTTTAAGTTCTAATTATTAATTTTTAATTTTTCGTTATTAATTATTCATTTTTCATCTTTCATTACTCATTTTTCAATCTAAATTTTTCATGTTCCATTTTTCAATTTTCATTTTCCACTTTCCATATTTCATTTTTCATATTTAATTTTCCATTTTCAATTTTTCTTTTTTTTAATTTTTCATCTTTCATTTTTTAATTTTCATTATTCATTTTCCACTTTCCATTTTTAATATTTCAATTTTCATTTCCCATTTTTCATTTTTCAATTTCCATTTGCCATTTTTCATTTTTCATTTTTCAATTTTCATTTTCCATTTTCCATTTTCCATTTTTCATTTTTCAATTTTCGCTTTCCATTTTTCATTTTTAAATTTTCATTTTCCATTTGTAATTTTTCAATTTTCATTTTCCATTTTTCATTTATCAATTTTCATTTTCCATTTTTAATTTTTCAGTTTTCGTTTTCCGTTTTTCATTTTCCGTTTTTCATTTTCCGTTTTTCATTTTTCAATTTTCATTGTCCATTTTCCATTTTTCGTTTTTCATTTTTCATTTTTCATTTTTCATTTTTCAATTTTCATTTTTCATTTTTCATTTTTCATTTTTCATTTTCAATTTTCCATTTTTAATTTTTTATATTTCATTTTCCTTTTTTAATTTTTAATTCTTAACTTTTCATTTTTCAATTTTCATTTTCCATTTTTCATTTTTCATTTTCCATTTTACATTTTTAATTTCATTTTTCATTTTTCAATTTTCATTTTCCATTTTGCATTTTCCATTTTTCAATTTCCATTTTTCATTTTCCATTTTTATTTTTCAATTTTCAATTTCCATTTTCCATTTTTCAATTTTCATTTACCATTTCCCATTTTTCATTTTTCCATTTCCATTTTCCATTTTGCGTTTTCCATTTTCCATTTTTCATTTTTTAATATTCATTTTTCAATTTTCATTTTCCATTTTCATTTTCCATTTTTCATGTTTAATTTTTAAATTTTCAATTTCCATTTTCCTTTAGTCATTTTTCATTTTTCATTTTTCATTTTACATTTTTAATTTCATTTTTCATTTTTCATTCTTCATTTTTCAATTTTCATTTTCCATTTTGCATTTTCCATTTTTCAATTTCCGTTTTTCATTTTCCATTTTTATTTTTCAATTTTCAATTTCCATTTTCCATTTTTCATTTTCCATTTTTCAATTTTCATTTTCCATTTCCCATTTTTCATTTTTCCATTTCAATTTTCCATTTTGCGTTTTCCATTTTTCATTTTTCATTTTTAATTTTTTAATATTCATTTTTCAATTTTCATTTTCCATTTTCATTTTCCATTTTTCATGTTTAATTTTTCAATTTTCAATTTTCAATTTCCATTTTCCATTTTTCATTTTTCAATTTTCAATTTTCATTTTCCATTTCCATTTTCCATTTTGCAATTTTCATATTCCATTTTTCATTTTCCATTTTTCATATTTCAGTTATCGTTTTCCATTTTCCACTTTCCATTTTTCATTTTTCAATTTTCATTTTCCATTTTCCATTTTTCATTTTCCATTTTTCATTTTTCATTTTTCATTTTCCATTTTTCAATTTCATTTTCCATTTTTCATTTTGCATATTCCATTTTTCATTTTTCAATTTTCTTTTTTCATTTTCCATTTTCCATTTTCCATTCTCCATTTTTCATTTACTATTTTTCATTTTTCATTTTCCGTTTTTCATTTTCCATTTTCCATTCTCCATTTTCTATTTTCCATTTTCCATTTTTAATTTTCCATTTTTCATTTTTCAATTTTCTTTTTTCATTTTCCATTTTCCATTTTTCATTTTTCATATTCTATTCTTTATTTTTCATTTTCTATTTTACATTTTTCATTTTCCGTTTTTCATTTTCCATTGGAAAATTTCCATTTTTCGCTTTAATTTTTTCTTTCATATTGGCGATTTTTTTTTATTATAACGTGATAACGTTAAAAAATATGTGGCAATACTACTAACATGAGCTATGTTGTGTTCTTGTTATTGTTAATATATATGTATATTATTTTTGTGGCATTTTTTTATGTTGTTGTACAATTATTATGTTCAACCACCAAACTGTTACAACAAACACACTGGGTTTTATATTTTTTTTTTAGAGATATCTACATATTTTTGCACATATCTAATCACAATGATGCCCGATGTAGCCCATTTTCAATACCAGCCTGCTGGGAATTATGGCAAATGATATTTTTGTAACCTTATCCAGTTAGATGGCTTTTTTTTTGTAAATGAGCGTGATTTCAACAGACAGACGGACAGACGGACATCGTTATATCGACTCGAGCTGTGATAAGGATCAAGAATATATATACTTTATGGGGTCGGAACTTAGTTTTTCGATGCGTTAAAAACGGAATGACAAACCTATATATACCCTCTGCCACTGACGTGTGGAGGGTATAAAAATAATTATAATGACCTTGAATACTTTTGGATTCTAAAGAAAACTAATGGAGTCCAGATGCCAAAACAGTTTTTGATTTTCGGAATAAATGGTGGCAGCATAGCCAATATATCAGATAAATGCTTATTATACGCATATCTAAAAATAATACTTCAATACTTTTGTAGAATACAATTTTCAGATTATTTTTTCTCGATTAACCAGAAGTGGATCCAATAAATATTTATTATTTTTTCATTTTTATAGTCAAAAAGGATTAAACTATACGAATAACTAAAATTGTGTAAAATCCAATAAACGTTTTTTTTTTTTCATTATTATGTGATGAATAGTCAAAAAAAAAATTAAACTATAGAAATAATTAAAAATTTGTAAAATTATTCGACTAATTTTTTCTCTTAATTGACTAAGGGAAAAGGGAATAAATTAGATATCCTAGTTGGGCTCCGTTAAGTGGCAAACAAAATTAATAATAATTACAATGTTAATTTTATTTATAACAATTCCAAAAAGAATTCTTTGTTATCCACTTTATAAGCAACTCCAGTGAAGTGAAGCAGAACTAACCTTTTATATATTTTTTGCTTTTAGTTATTACATTATCTACGATATTGACCCAACAATACCCAAAGAAATACAAAAGTTTCTTGAAAATTAATTGGGAAAATGTTGATGATAAAAATATTTTTCTCTTAGGAAATTTCTTTTGTCACCCACCCTTACCGAACAAGTGATTCTAAAGATATTTCTTTTTTATACGATTTTTATTTCTCCAACATCTGCTTTATATTTATTAATACTTATATTAGTTAAATGTTGAATTAAAACGATAAATAATTAATTTCAAAATAAAAATTTTATATATTTAAAATACAGAAAAATTTCTTTATACATATTTAAATATCACACGTTGCTTTATTTTTTATTAAGCTGTTAACAAAATAGCGTTTAGATTTTTATTAAATCTCTGCTATAGCAGTAAAAAATATTTAAATAAAATAAAGCAGAAAATAGTTAAATTTTTATTAACCTACACATAGGAAATGTTACTCAAACTAAAAGGAAAATGAGAAAAAATATAAACACAACTAGTGCAGTTCCGCAGAGTTTTTCCGCTGCGGAAAAACATAATAAAAATAAAGTTTAGTATAAATATTCAAGGTAAAAATATTTATAAAACAAAATGCTTTAATGTTTTGTTTAATATAGAGGGCCGCCTATAAAGGATATTCCAATGACAACGCTGGATTTGGTTTTAAATTTAAACCCAACCGAATTTAACACTCTTACTTGTTTTCGTTTGATTTGACATCATTTTTCAGACATATTGCAATTAATACCGTAATTAATATGCAAATTTTGAATTTTTTTTTAATGGTACGTGATAGAGAAGAAGAAAGCATACATATATTTTAAAATTCATAACTATACTGTACCTTTTAATCAGACTAGTTTCTGGCATTTCAGCCTTCATCAGTGATTTTTTATTGAACATGTGATAACTGTTATGTTTTAATTGGATGGATTGTTTCTATATGAAATTTTTCTACTTAGGGTGGCCGTGGGGTTTGAACCTGCTTCTATCTCACATTATTTTTTCATATTTTTTATTTAAAAAATTTTTTCGGAATTCGTGTTATACCAAAAAAGGAGTGTTTGTTCCTTTGTGTGGACCGTGTTATTTCAAAATCGTTCAAAGTAGATCGCGTAAAAAAGAGTTGGGTGTACATTATATTTCAATGCAGAGCCGCTTTGGCATCTTTTGTAGAAGTCGCACTGGTGTTATTTACACTCTAAACGGCTTATATTCAGCTAAGGTGAATCTTTGTGTACCTCGGTAAAGATTGAGCATATTCCAATTTTCAAACGGAAAAATTTTTATAAAACTTTCACCTCGTACCATTTGTATTGTTGTGTTTAAAGAATTTTAGCGGTTTCATTATATTTTCACTCATAACTTTTTTTTGGCCTTATTTTAAAAAATAAACTGTCCTGGATAACAAACATATTCTAAGTGCGGCCGTTATTTAAAATTAACGACAGACTATTTTTCTTGATGCGTTACAAACAAAATGATTAAGTTAAAGCACACATTTATATACATATTTTGGTGTAGGATTATAAAAAAGCTACATGACTTTAAGGATTTACTATTATTAAGCTCTGTTAACATCTACACTCTAGAAAAAGTTCATTTATTTATACATAAATATGTATGTGCTTAATGTTTTGTCAGAGCATTAATATAATTCATTCAAAAAAATTTTCACACTTAAAATAAATACTATTATTATACGAACGTTCGAGCTTGGTCATCTATTAATCAAGAGAAATCTTTTAGAGATTGTACAAAATATTTAAAAAGGATTTATTTCTAATATTTCTTCCAAAATAGAAGTACAGTAATTTTCCTATTTAATGAACATTTGATTCTGCGAACATCGCATTTAACGAACATGTCATTTTGTTTCATTGAGTTCCCTATACAACGAACAAAAACATTTTTTTGTACTCAGTTTAACAAACAAATTTAAATTATAGTTGGGCGATTCACAACAGGTGTTGTATGTTGTATTAAAATACACAATACAATCATTTGTTGTGAACAGTCAGTTGTATTTTCATAATGTAAAACGTTTTCTTTACTAATTTTCGATCCAACGAGGAAATGTCGCTTCGTCGCTTCTGTTATTTCGTATAAGAGAAACACGTGTCGGTGTTCGCTTTTGCTCATAGTTACGTACCTATTCCCTTTTCATATAGAATACAAAAAAATGTAAAATGTTTTGGTTGAGACTGAAGGAGATAATACAAAAATATAAACATTAATTTTTATATAAATAAACTTACCGATCGATTTGCGTTATTTGCATTATTTGTCATTTTTTATTATATACATAATTATTTATGCTGATAAAATTGTATTTGTTTTTTTCTTTTTCATTCACTTGGGACTGATATGTTATGATAAAATATACAACATTTACTAAACATACCAAATGAAGTTGTATCGTTGTATCAAATTTTTCAATGAAAACTACCAACAACAATTTTACACTATTGTAAAGTAATACACGATACAACAGATACAACGATGCAATTCCCATTGTGAATTGCCCAACTATATTTGAAAGAGAAAAAATTCTACATATGTACATATTCCTCTGAAATTTGTGACAAAAATAACTAAAAACACAGGAGTAGAAAATAGTGCCGTTATTGTTTTGTATTTTTGTTTTGCTTGAGTTACGATGGTTAAAAAAAATATTGTTTTTCAAGAAAAAAAAAATTATTGATGCTAACCAAAAGCGTTTGCGAGTAAAAATACCAAGTGTTTTCCGAGTGGAAAATACCAATTGTGCAAACGACGTTTTTCTTAGTTTCATAAACAACGCAATTCTATATTTATGCCTGTCTCTGGTACAGTTTTACAGTTTAAAGCCAAAGAAATTCATAAAAAGATTCATCCTGGAAACTTCAATGCAAGCTAAATTTTGGTATATGACTTTTAAAATAAAGTGGAGAAAAACTTTGTTCCAATATGCAAGATGTAGAACTGTATTGAATTACTCAAGTCCCTTTTTTCTATAATGTAATTAGTATCCATAGTCCCCGTGCTAACATACAAAATTTGAGAAAAATCTGTGCAATATTTTTGTTTTTGGATAGATTTAAGTGAAGATCGGGAACTATGTAGCTTCATATGGGGTCTATGACTAAGTATTGTCATATAAGGCTTATTTTTGGACTATTGATAAATGGATGTAATAAACCTACACAAACTCAATTTGACCGAGATCTATATCATAATTTGGATTTTATGGAATTTTAAGTCGATTTTAAAGGTCTGAACATGAACCGATTTTCAGAAATTGCAATAGCTTTCATCCTATGGTCGATAGAAGCTTATTTACTAAATTTCATCAAAATATATTAGCGGTATTCACTCTTGGTGTTAAATTTACAAGCCTGTTATATTTACAACGATTTTATATTACAAAGCGTGAACGTCTTTTCCGTGTGTATTGTATTGTGTATTGTAAATTAATGAATCAGCTGATTTTTGTTTTGTTTTCCATCAATTTGAAAACTAAAAAATTTCAAAAAGCATTTGAAGATTAGAAAAATGCCGAAAATGCTAAATTTACCTATCGGTACATCTTTATTATTAATTTATTTATTATTTTGATCCACTTTTTTATTATTTATTTTGATAGTGACCACAAAATGAACAATAAAATTAAACAATTGTTTTGACAGCTCAACGATCAGCTGTTTTAGTCTTGTAAATGTTTAGTCTTGTTAATGTACCATACCTTTTACCCTTGTACTTTAACCACAGCGTAGTAAATTTTCATTTCATACATTTTGTTGTTGCGGTGTTGTAAATAATAGTACTTTTACTATATCTACAACATTTACAAGGGTTACAAGGGTACTTTACTACCAAGAGTGAAAACCCTTATTCATTTTTGCGACCTGTAGTTTGATTACAAGGTTTACATGGGCACACAGACGGACGAACAGACGGATGACGGACATCGCTAAATCGACTCAGATAGTGATTCAGAGTCGTTGGATATAATAAAAGGTGGGTCTATATCAAATATTTTTGTTAGTTACAATTATTAGCACAAAGTCACATAGTGGTATAGGGTATAAAAAGATGTCATTCCGTATGTTGTGAAATTTTTTATCATAACCAATGAATTTAACCTGGACTTGCCATAGGAGGGAAGAACAGTTTTGGTAGTACTAAAGAAGTCATGATAAATCATTGGTTTTGAATAGATTTTTTTGTAAAGCCATTTTTATGAGTTCTTCACACCACTATGCAGAGTTTGTCAAGGCAAAGCATCGGAAAATTAGTTTCCGGCCCCACAAAGTATATATATTCTTGATCCTTATAACAACTCGAGTCGATATCGCAATGTCCGTCTTTCTGTATGTTCGTCACGCTCATTCACAAAATAAATCATTAGCTGGGTAAAATGTTATCTTCCAGCAGGAAGATACCTCTAAAAAATTTAAAAAAAATCAATGTGTTTGTTGTAATAACTTAGTATTAAGTTTATCAAATTGTTTACTTTTTCAAATATTTTGTTTATATTTGTTATAAATAGTGCAATAAGTTCAGATATTAATGTAAACGTAAAACCCAAGTGGAGGGTATAAAATATCCGGCATAGCAGATTTTAACACTTGTTTCAATTTAAACTTTTAGCTTTCAATATAAAATATTTTAATTCTCAACAAAAACTTTCATTACTTCAAAATCAGTTCCTCCTGCTTTAGTATCAATTATCATTTTCGCAATATATATTTAAATTTCAATTTATTTTTTTATTTTATTGATTTCCCGATAAATATTCCCAACATTATTTTGGACACTCAATTTCTATTTGCACTTTTTTCATAACAGCTTTATTTATACTAGCAGATTCCAGCCCTCGAAATTCGAGTGTAAATTCTACGCAATTTTATTTTTTCATTAAATAAAGACCCTAAAGGTATGCTAATCATTTATAGCCAATTCACAAATCAACACAAAAAACAAACTCATTTTTATTACAAACACATTAACAAATTTAATAAACACACACATAGCTTTGTATCATTTTATGTTTGTGTTAGTAGCAACTTTAAATGCAATTTACTCAAAATAAAGGAAAAAATTTTAAAATCTGTAAATCTGCAAAACGGCTAAAAAGAAATACCTTTCAAATAATATACGTTTGGTCAAAATCGGGATAAAATGGTGGAACGAAACATCGGTCACAAGAAATCGCCTAGCCTATTAATATTATAGATTAATATCATTGAAAGTTGCTTAAATAACATACAAAAGCATTTCTTCCTTTGGTACCAAAGAACGTCTTTACTTTTATTTTCGTTGACATGCTGCGTCATGTGATTCGTGATTGATAAGGAATTTAAAGTGAATCACTTTTATACAATTTTCAAAAATGTATAACATTGAATTAAGAGCCATGATTTATTTTTGAAAAAGAAAACTAATAATAAAATTAATGCAACTTCTTTTTTAACAAATAAAATATTGTACAGTTGAACTTAAAAGCGGTCGTACAAGTAGTTTTGAGGACGAAATATAATAGTTTGCCAGAACGATCCGAGATTGAAAGAGCGTAAGATTGGTGCAACTATGGGCATCTTAGCTTAAAGCACAATCCAAAAGATTTTTAGCATTGATTCATTATTATTGACGGAATATGGATTCATTAAGTTACATCAGAGATGTGCAAATTATGCAAGCATTAAAAACCCACAGATAAAGCAGAAACGACAGGTATGGCTTGGACATATTTTGGGAATACCAGAAAACTATCAGGCAAGCTATAAACTAGAAACCAAGGAAGACGAAGATCAGAAGGGCATATAAAGAATGTAAAGCAGTCATGGAGAGAAATAAGAAAATATGTGAAAATGGATCTGAAGGGAGAAAACAAAATGTGTTCCTATGTTCCCCAAAGCAATTATAGAATTAATAACAGCAGAGACCAACAAAGAACATTTACAATAAATTTTCTTTGCATGGAGAAGCAGTGTCAAAGAAGTACTTTCTTTGGTATGCACTTATAGAGTTATCCACATTGATTGCTTTGGAAAAGCTAAAACTATTAATGGTCAATATTTCGAATATTTTTGGATTAAAGGTAAAGATAAGATTATGAAACTTGGTGATCTAAGAAGAGACTAACACAGGCATAGTAACGAAGAGAAAGAAAAAGAATCAGTATTTCACCTACTTTGTGATTGTCCAGCACTCCAAGCAAGATGACTTCTAAATCTTAGAGGTCGGGTTTTCAATAGTCTGGACTGCCTTGCGGAAGTGCAGCCAACTGATATATGCAAATTCTTGAAATCGAGCAAATGGTTTGAAAGACTTCAATGATCCGGGATGCTTAGGTATCACAATGGGGTTTTTTTTTTGGACTTCAAGCGAGAGTCCAAATATACAAAATATTTTAAGCAACCAAACGTTACCATGGCCAAATTCCACAAATTAAGGCATTTGCCCATCAGATTGGTGCCCTGAGGCTTTTTGCTGTTTTAAAACATAAAAAATGGCTCGTTGAAGAAGATTTTCCCCAAAACTTTGAAGTAATCACTGACTCAAATAAATACCTATTTTGAAGGATTGCCCAAATTATATTATTCAAAGAAAAAATTTTAGAATTAAGTTTAGCGAACAACAAGGAGATTATACAAGTACTAATCTAATGCTATGAGGGTTTCATGAATGTGGAAAAAGTTTTATTAATTTTATAATTTAGAATTGCGAGTTTTATTGAAACTTTTGTGAGTTCTTTAATTCTAAATTCTAGGTTTTATTAATAAATTTATGAATATTTAATTTTGAATTCTAATTTTAAATGAAAAATTCTTTATTTCAAACACAAATTAAGGAATTAATTCTTTAAATCAACTGCATTTTATCAAGAACAACACAATACAAGTACGAGTATATAAAATTTAGATTGTAATTACAGACAGCACAACACTGAGTTAGAGATGTTATTTATGGCTTAGAGAAAAGGATATAACATAACATATAAAAAAATATAAAAACTAGAAACTAAAAACCCCAAATTAGAAAAAACCTATTTAAGAAATATTTTAAGAGTAAATATTTCAAGGACAGTTAATTATTTTCTTTGAATATTTTTAACTCAAATTGAAGGGAATGACCTGTTTCTGTGATGCCTTAAGATTTGTATGCCCTACAGCCATCTGGGCGGGCCTCTCTATTAGAACCAACATAATTAATATGTAATATACTATTACATTGATAACTCTGGCATGTGGGAGTGGGAGTTTCTACTTCTTTTTATTAACGCCACAAGCCAAAACTTTATTATGAAGATGAAGGCTTTAACAATACTACTCGTATTATTATTATAACATTCCATTGGAAGTAGGTGCCATAAAATTAATGAAAAAAAATTCTTCAATATAAATACTAAGAGCCCTAATAGAAAACAATAACGATAATATTTTCAAGTATAAATATGTAGACCTTTTAACTAATATAAACCTCTCTGATTTATAGGCTACGCTTATCTCAAGTAGCATATTTGTTATTGCCATCCAAAACAATATTTCATTAAGGAATGTTGGCACCATTTTTCTGTAAATTTTATTAAAATACCTTAAAGGAAAAAGAATAGAAACAAATAAGCAAAATACCTAACTAAACATTAATCATTCTAAATAATATCAGAACATTTTTCCAAATTAAATTTTCTTCTACATTAACTTCTCTTACTTTGCCTTACACTTCCCTAAAATGGCTTTTAAGGACATCCGATATTTTTTTTTTTTGTTTGCTTTTTATATTATTGAGTTTTTGTCCCTCCTGTTATTTAAATATGAAATCTACAAGATAGGAAAATTGTCTATTTTTGTTCATCATCAATTTCGATTGACAGTTCTTTTTTTCCTTATCTCGAATGGTGCTAAACAGAACACTAATGTTATGGCCAAACACCCCAGTTGTTATGTTATTTTGTGTATTTTGTTAATATTATACCTTAATTTCTTTTGTTGGTATAGCATTTCTTTTTCAATTTTTGTTGGCACGCATGTAGGTTCTTCACAAAAAAAAAAAGAAAAACATTAATTTCCGTCCAAAAATGAAATAATAACTTTTGTTTGTCGTACTAGTTTGAATCAGCAAACAATTTGTACTGACATTACCAATTGAAGCTTAACAGACATTTAGGGTAATCACAGTTTTTATGTAGGTCATAAGAAAAAACATTATCCGTTTCCTTAATTTAAAAAAAGGACTTTGAAAGATGAAAAACAAAGAACAAAAAAAGTAGTGATGTCAATGTTTGTGGGAGAAAACCCGGCCTTTTAAGAGATATAAACGGCAATAAAATTTTGTTAAAGATTATCCATTGTTATTTAAATTTATAATTATTATAAAAGTAACACTCATGCGGCTAGTAGCAGGAATGGAAAATAAAATTTATAAAGACATTCTAAGTCTTATCAAAAATATTACCTTTTTGGAATCATTTACATATTTTATTAAAAATAAACAAGCAAGCAGCAAATTTAAAGCGGTCTAGACTATGCTTTTCGAGAGATGGTCTTGAATCCAACTTTACAGTGGCAATAACTGGATTTTGAAAAGAAGCATCAACCAAATTTTTGTAATATTTTTATTAATTTGTGGCGTTTGCAGATAAAAACAATTGCTAAATACCGTCGTAATAATAAAAAATCTTTGTGTTTACATCATGCTGGTTTTCAAAGCGATGAACCGATTTATTTAAATGAAAATCTTACACCACATAATCATTGAATATTTAAAGAGGCGCTAATTATGAGAAAACAGATCCAATCTACATTCACTCTGCGAGGTCTCGTTTATGTAAAAAAAATTTAACTCAGATGACCCAATTCTAATAGAATTTTTTGATGATCTGAAAGAGCTTTTTCGTGAATAATAAACATAAAGCATTAATCAACTTTGATGCTATTAATGCTATATATTACTATTGTTTAACAAATCTTATTGCTTATTGCTCATATGTTTTTCATTTCTCTATATGTTTTTAAAATTTTGCAAAATTTGTCTTTTATTAAATTTTTGTAACATTTATTTTTTATTATTAAATTTACTTTATACGACTAAATGTAAATTTTATTGCGTTGCTTTAGAATGTCATTATGACAAGTACATCATATGAACAAGTTGGCTCCATAGATGGTAATTATAACATGGTACGTATCCTGGCTAATCATAGACAGGGTTTCAGTATTTGTCATTTAAATGCACAAAGTTTATGTAATAAACTTGATGAGTTTCGTCTTTTATTTGAAAATTCGGGTGTTGACGCTATATGTGTTTCTAAGACATGGTTCTGTGATAATGTTAGCGACAATATCTATGAGCTGAAGGGGTACTGAGTATTTCGTTCCGACAGAAGTAGTCATGCTGGTGGTGTTGCAATTTATATAAAAAGTAATATTTCATGTCAATTAAATTGTACACATAATATAGCCAATGACGTGGAATATGTTTTTGTAGACGTAAATTGTCGTGGTGATAAACTTCTTCTTGGATGTGTATACAGTCCGCATAAACGGATAAAGTTTGACAGTCTTATCACGAAGCTGGAGCTTTCATCAATGTCATACTCCGAAGTAATTATATCAGGTGATTTTAATAACAATCTTTTCGATGACTCAAATCTTACCACTATAATGTCGATGTTTAACTTGTCAGCTGTCAACACAATGAGAGACCTACACACTTCATGTCAACAAATAGCACTTTGCTTGATCTTTTCTTTACCAGTAATGAAAGTAAAGTCCTTCATTATGATCAGTTAGCAGCACCAGCATTTTCGAAGCACGATCTACTCTTATCATATGATTTTGCAATAGAAACCCAGCCCCAAACATTTACTTATCGTGATTTTAATAATATTGATATCTTGGCTTTGGGATATGATCTTTGTTCTACTCCATGGGATCAAATTTTCTATTTACCGACTGTTGGAGAACAACTGTCATTTCTTAATGGTAAAATTTTAGGAATTTACAACAAACATGTCCTCAACAAAACGAAAACTATTAAAAATAAAGATAGACCTTGGTTCACAATGGAAACCAAGATGCTAATAGAACACCGTCAGAAGTGGAAACGTTACAGGATATCAGAATATCACGACGAATATAAGATGGCTAGGAAAGCGGTTGTTTCCAAAATAAGGCATAAGTCTTCCTATTATTTTAATAAATTTAATACAGCTATTGGAATTAAAAAAACCTGGAAACAAATACGCGAAATTGGAATAAATAAGACAATTAATCAATCCATGAATGTTGACATTAATGCGCTAAATGAAGCTTTTGTAAATATTCCTCTACCAGCCGTAAATAACGAATTTTATGATGATTTTCCCTGTAATAATTTAAACGTTCTCAAATTTAACTTTCAGTGTGTAACACTAACAGAGGTAGCTGAAAGTTTCAATGCTATTAAATCGAATGCAGTGGGCCTTGATAATATACACCCCAGATTTATAAAAATGATTTTACCATGGATTGTCCGTTTCATAATGTACTTGTTTAACTCCATAATCACTACTAGCATCTTTCCAATGGAGTGGAAACATGCCAAAATTATACCAATACCAAAAAACGGGTAACGAATACCGCCCGATTGCAATTCTACCATATCTCTCAAAAGTTTTCGAGCACCTTTTACACAGACAAATCTTTAGATATTTAAACGACAACAACTTACATACAGAGCGTCAATCTGGTTTCAGGCCACAACATAGCTGTATAACAGCTTTATCTGATGTAGTTGAGGAGTTAAGAAGTAACATGGATGATGAAAAAATATCTTTTTTGGTTTTATTGGATCACTCAAAGGCATTTGACACGGTGCACCACTTAATTTTATGCCTCAAACTGAAGAGGTTTTTTAACTTTTCTACATTAGCAGTTAGACTCATGTTTTCATATCTCACAAACAGATCCCAATCTGTTGCTAATGGTAGCTCCATCTCAAACTCACTGCAAGTTATAAGAGGGGTACCACAGGGTTCAATCCTTGGACCACTACTTTATTCGATATATGCCAATGATCTTCCACAACAAATTAAATTCTCTAAGGTTCAGATGTACGGTGATGACATTCAGCTATATTTAAGTAGTACCAAGGATTCAATTATTTCCAAAACTCAAGAACTAAATTATGATCTCAAACGTATTCTAAATTGGCAACGGCAAATGGTCTACGACTTAATCCAAATAAATCTAAGTGTATTATAATAAAGAAGAAAGTGATGCATTTGGAGAATGAGATTAATGTCTTCCTTGGGGGCTCTAAAATTGACATCGTGGACTCTGTACGAAATCTCGGAGTTGTGTTTAATGGAACTCTGACTTGGTCAGATCATATTAATCAATCCTGTGGCAGAATTTATAGTATGATTAGAAGTTTATGGTTAACAAAGCACTTTACTCCACTGAAAATAAGATTGCTACTTGCTAAAACATATCTTTTACCAATATTACTATATGCATCTGAGGTTTTCACAGGATGCAACTCTAGGGATAACAGAAAACTTACTGTAACTTTCAACAACATTATTCGCTATATCTTTGGATTAAGAAAATTTGATCATGTATCCCAATACTCGTGTCATGTCTTACACATGTCCTTTGACAACTATATTAAATTCAAGAACATTATATTCCTACATAAAATTATTATAACAAAGGCTCCAAAATATATTTTTGAACGATTAAAGTTCGCAAGATCTTCCAGAGGGAATCAAATAATTCAATTTAAATACCGGGACCATGCCTCTGAATGTCAATTTTTTATTCTAACTATTCGTCTCTGGAATCAGCTTCCTAATGTCATGCAAAATACAAGCAACGCAATAGGGTTTAGAAAATTGCTATACCAATACTTTAATTGATTTTAGTTGATTTTTTTTTAATGTTTTTTAATTGTAATTTATAATATTTTAAATTTAGATTAAGAGTTACTGATATTAAATATATAGTGAATAACTTATCTGATTCCATTACTGTAATTTATAAGATACTGTGTCTTGTTGTAATGGAAAATCGCATTTAATAAATAAATACAAATACAAATACAAAAGTTAATATTTGATGTGAATTTTATATAGGAACCACGTCAAAAATCGACCGATCATGACCATATTTAGTCAAGTCACGAATTTTTCTTGAAAACATATATAAACAAAATTTGAAAAAAACCTATGTAATATTTTTTTCTTTTTACTTTTTTATAGATTTATATGGGGACTATGGTCCCAAAGATTTATTTATGGACTACTGATTAGTGGGTATATTAGACACATATAAACCAAATTGTATCGATATACAGTGGGGAGCAAAATAGTGGTATAACATCTGTTTTAATAATAATAACAACAACAACTTTATATCCTAATAAAGCTTTCACTTTAATATATTCATTTATGCAAACAAAACGGTTTTATTAAATTTTATAAAAAAAAATAACAAATTAGAATTAATTAATAAGTTATTTTGACAGTTTTGCACTTTTGTACTGAAAGCTATTTTTTTTGATGATAGTAATTTTTTCGTCACAGATCTTTGTTTTCTATCACAGTTTTTATGCGTCTGGGAATACCTTCCACAAAATTTTTAATTCTTTTTTGTGTGGTGTGATGTTTGCTTACTCCGTCTGCACTCGACTCCATAACACATCCATATTAGTAGGGGCATTTTCATATTGTGCCAATTGATGCTGACCACAAATTTTCGATTGCGTTTAGGTCCGGGCTTTGGGCTGGCCATTTAGAAGTTTGAAACTTTTGATTTTGCAGCCAAAATTGAACAATTTATGCCATATTCCTTGGGTCCCCGTCCTGTTGGAAAATTAATTCTTCGACGGGGTGGGTGCATTCATCCAAGAAGTCCGGCAAATATATTTTAAGTTTGTTGAGAAATAACTCTTTTTGATTTTGTTGAACAAAGAAGTTCCATTAAATGTTCTTTCCACAGTGAAATTTCTGCTACTGAAACGGTAAGGTACAGAAGGCCTTTGGTTACCAGACTACATCGAAAACAACAGTGGTACAAACAGTTCCACAAAGGCTGAGAAAGAGTTGAAGACAAAGAGCGCCCCGGGCGAGAAAAAAACATCAACATAATGAACAATACGTCAAGGAAATTACAGATTTGGTGCTGAAAAAATCATCCATTGACAATAAGAGATCTTGCTGATACTGTTGTTGACATTTCAAAATGATCAGTCAACGCCATTTTAAAAGATACGCATCAAATGTCGATTTATTCTAAAAGCATTAAACTTATTTGAAAAAGAGCCTCTCATTAATATCTCTGAAACGATGCTTTTTGACTAACAGGGCGATGAGACTTGTTTACGACCCCCAAACAACCAACAAATCAAGCGAATATCGTGCAAAAGTTGAAGCAAGTCCTAAAAGATAATGACAAATTTATTCAAAACTCAAGGTCATGTTAACAGTTTTCCTCGATTATTTTCGTGTGGTGAATAATGAATTCTTTCCGCCGTGCCACATTCTTAACAAGAAATATTATTTGAGTCCAAATCAAAAATTCAGTCACTCTTGGTTTTTGCACCAAGACAATGCACCATCTCATATTGTAGTAGTTCTTCAAGACCAATTCGCACAAAACTAAACTCATTTAATTTCACAACCTGGTATACCAGCACTGGTGCTGAAACAGTGCTCTTCGACGCTAGCCAGTCCATTGGCCAACCTTTTCAGCCTTTCGTACCGTGCGGGAGTCTTTCTCTCTTGCTGGAAGGTTGCTAATGTCCAACCAATCCCTAAAAAGAGTGCGGCTAATAACCCTGAAAATTACCGTCCAATTGCAATCTGCTCTGCACTCTCAAAGGTGATGGAGAGCATGATCAATTTCCATTTTGTGAACTACCTAGAGGCCAACTTACTTCTTAATGATCGTCAGTATGGCTTCCGTAGAAATCGTTCCACGAGAGACCTGGTAGCTCCACTTTCTGAGCGCTGGAGTCGATCCATTCGCAATTTTGGCGAAAGTAAAGTGGTTGCTCTAGATATTTCCAAGGCATTCCATCGTGTGTGGCACGGTGCACTCATATCAAAGCTTATTGCATTTGGGGTCGGTAATGACTTCTCTCGATTTATATCGAGTTTATTGATGGGGTCTCATCTAATGAGTTTCAGCTTAATTCAGGGGTACCCCAAGGTTCCGTTCTTTCTCCTTCTATTTTCCTTATCTTTCTGAACGACCTTCTTAATCAAACTTTTAACTCTATATACTCTTTCGAAGATGACAGCAGCATTTGTCATTCATTTTCCTTTAATTGTAGGCCAAGCCTCTTGGCGGTTGGGGGGCAAAAGGCGGACAATGAATGACACAGTCAATCAAGACCTGTTAACAATCTCCGAGTGGGGTAAAGCGATAGGGTTGATTTTAATGCTCTGAAGACTCAATGTTGTATGTTGACCCATAGGGCCATGAATTCAACAATGTCATCTGTATATATGGGTGGTATAGGTATTGAGAAGTCGGATACTGTTGATGTTCTAGGCATGAGAATTCAATGTGATGTTCGTTGGAACGAGCATGTTTTTCAAGTGTCGAAAGAAGCATTCAAGTGTCTTGGTTTTCTAAAACGGTGCAAAAATTACTTCACTCCCTCTGATCTCCTTAAAATCTATACCACGAAGTGTGTCATTCATTGTCCGCCTTTTGCCACCAACCTCCAAAAGGCTTGGCCTACAATTAAAGGAACATCTACAAAACAAGAGACTTTACCAACCATGGTTAGGATTGGTCCATTTTTGGACCTAGTCCCCATATAGACATAGCGTCCGATAGGAATTTTTTCATATCTGCAGCCAAAAAAATTAAAAAAGTGCCACTCAAATTTGTTTCATGCTTATTTTCTATATCCAATTAGTTGGGCCTTAGAGATAGGCTCTCTTAACGCATGGTATAGGGAATCGTATAGTCGGTCTAGACCGACTATAATTTTCTTACTTGTTTTCATTTTCGGTTATTAATTGTTAAAAGTAGACAAAAAATCTGTGCATAAAAACGGTTCCATCTGTACCTAAAGCACCTGGCATGGCCCAAATAATGAAAGAAGGCGACCGTATGTATAGCGGCTTGTAAGAGGCAGTTTATCGTAATGTTCCTCCTGCGAAAGAGTATATAAAGTTAAAAGTTTGACCAAGAAGGTCGTTCAGAAAGATGAGGAAAAGGAAAGAAAGATGAGGAAAGGAAGGAAACTTGGGTACCACTGAATTAAGCTGATACTCATTAGATGAGAGCCCATCAAGAAGAAAACGTATTGAGCGGTCTCTGCGAAAACTCGATATAAAGCAAGAGAAGTCAATACCGACCCCAAATGCAATAAGCTTTGATATCAATGCACCATGCCATATGCGATCGAACGCCTCGGAAATATCTACTTTCACCAAAATTGTGAATGGATCGACTCCTTCGCTCAGAAAGAAGAGCTAACAGTTCTCCCATAGAACGTTTTCTACGGAAGCCATACTGTCGACCATTAAGAACTGAGTTGGCCTCTAGGTATTTGACAAGATGGAAATTGATCATGTTCTCCATGACCTTTGAGAGCGCAGAGCAGACTGTAATTGGACGGTAATTATCAGAGAAGTAGCCTCATCCTTTTTAGGGATTGGTTGCACATTAGCAACCTTCCTTTTTAACTGCACGTGCTCGAAAGAAAATTTTAGGCATAGTACAAGATACCCTTTCAAGTTCGGGCAGTGGTTGATCGCTATTCGGCAAAAACGAACTTTTTGCAAAAGGTTGAGCTAAAAGGTTAGATTATTCATTTTGATTCATATAAGGCTAATTCCATAGTGACAGACATGACATTAAATAATTTTTCTAATCGAATATTATACAGTAAAATTTTTTCATTATTCATAAGAATATACAAAATTATGCAGACGGACCTGACGAAAATATTTAAAATTATAAAAAGTGAGAAAGTATTACTGTTACTGTTATTGGGGGGCTAAAAGCAGTCGTTACAGACATGACAACAAACAGATATCATCTTAGAGGATGTTTGTAAAACATAGCAAATCTGAAATTATTTGTATGACAAATAAGAAACAGTTGTTTATAGTTAATATTAATAAAGCATATAAAAAACATGAATTCTAAAAAATATTATAGTAAAAAGACACTGCGTTTATTTTAAAAATTACTTAATATCACTTTTCCTTTCTTACTGGAAAAATAGGGGCTATAAAAATATTCAAAAATACGTCTAATAAACTATTGTCACATTTGCATACCCTTAAAGAATTAAAGATTTTTTATAGCACTTTCTTAAAATCAAACAGAAAGCGTATCACTTATTATTAATAATTATTTGAACCGGTTAATTTTTAATTTTTCGCTTTTTATTTTTCGTTTTTCATTTTTCTTTTTTCATTTTTCATTTTTAATTTTTTTTTTAATTTTTCATTTTTTATTTTTCATTTTTATTTTTCATTTTTAATTTTAATTTTTCATTTTTTATTTTTCATTTTTATTTTTCTTTTTTAATTTTTTTCTTCATTTTTCATTTTCCATTTTTATTTTTCTTTTTTCATTTTTCGTTTTTTATTTTTCAATTTTTATTTTTCAATTTTCATTTTTTATTTTTCATTTTTTATATTTACATTTTTATTTTTCATTTTTTATTTTGAATTTTTCATTTTTCATTTTTTATTTTTCATTATTCATTTTTAATTTTAGTTTTTAATTTTTCATTTCTTATTTTTCATGTTTGATTTTGTATTTTAAATTTTTTAGTTTTAATTTTTTATTATTCATTTTTCATTTTTTATTTTTCATTTTTCCTTTTTATTTTTTTTTTTTAATTTTTTATTTTTCATTTTTCATTTTTCATTTTTAATTTTTAATTTTTATTCTTAATTTTTTATTTTCCATTTTTAATTTTTTTTTTTCATTTTTCATTTTTCGTTTTTCAGTTTTCATTTTTTATTTTTAATTTTTCGTTTTTCATTTTCATTTTTTATTTGTCATTTTTCATTTTTAATTTTTAATTTATTTTTAATTTTTTATTTTTCATTTTTCATTTTTTATTTTTCATTTTTATTTTTCATTTTTTTTTCATTTTTCATTATTCATTTTAAATTTTTCGTTTTTCATTTTTCATTTTTTATTTTTCGTTTTTATCTTCCGTGTTTCACTTTTTATTTTTCATTTTTTATTTTTCGTTTTTAATTTTTCATTTTTTATTTTTCATTTTTAATTTTACATTTTTTATTTTTAATTTTTTATTTTTCATTTTTCATTTTTAATTTTTCATTTATTATTTTTAATTTTTTATTTTTCAATTTTATTCTTAATTTTTATTTTCCATTTTTAATTTTTTTTTCATTTTTCATTTTTCGTTTTTCATTTTTCATTTTTTATTTTTCATTTTCCGTTTTTCATTTTTCATTTTTTATTATTCATATTTCATTTTTTATTTTTCATTTTTCATTTTTAATTTATTTTTCATTTTTTATTTTTCATTATTAATTTTTCGTTTTTCATTTTTCATTTTTCATTTTTCATTTTTTATTTTTCATGTTTCATTTTTTATCTTTAATTTTTTATTTTTAATTTTTATTTTTCATTTTTCATTTTTAATTTTACATTTTTCATTTTTTATTTTTCATTTTTAATTTTTCATTTTTCAATTTTATTCTTAATTTTTTATTTTCCATTTTTAATTTTTTTTTCATTTTTCATTTTTCGTTTTTCGTTTTTCATTTTTCATTTTTTATTTTTCATTTTCCGTTTTTCATTTCTCATTTGTCATTTTTAATTTATTTTTCATTTTTAATTTTTTATTTTTTATTTTTCAATTTTATTCTTAATTTTGTATTTTCCATTTTTAATTTTAATTTTTCATATTTAATTTTTTATTTTTCATTTTCCATTTTTAATTTATTTTTCATTTTTTATTTTTCATTATTAATTTTTCGCTTTTCATTTTTCATTTTTTATTTTTCATTTTTTATTTTTCTTGTTTCATTTTTTATCTTTAATTTTTATTTTTCATTTTTCATTTTACATTTTTCATTTTTCATTTTTAATTTTTAATTTTTCATTTTTCAATTTTATTCTTAATTTTTTATTTTCCATTTTTATTTTTTTTTTCATTTTTCATTTTTCGTTTTTCATTTTTCATTTTTTATTTTTCATTTTCCGTTTTTCATTTCTCATTTTTTATTTTTCATTTTTCGTTTTTCATTTTTAATTAATTTTTCATTTTTTATTTTTTATTTTTCATTTTTCATTATTTATTTTTAATTTTTCGTTTTTTATTTTTAATTTTTTATTTTTTATTTTTCATGTTTCCATTTTTATTTTTTTATTTTTCATTTTTAATTTTTCATTTTTTATTTTTTATTTTTTTTTTTTCATTTTTCATTTTTCATTTTTTAGTTTTCATTATACCCTATACCACTATGTGGTTTAGGTATAATGACTTTGTGCTGCTGTTTGTAACAACCAAAAATATTTGACCTAGACCCATCTTTAATTATACCGATCGAATCAGAATCACTTTCTGAGTTGATTTAACAATGTCCGTCCGTCCGTCCGTCCGTCCGTCCGTCCGTCTGTGTGTCCATGTAAAGCTTGTAATCAAACTGCAGGTCGCAAATATGAATATATTTTGATGAAATTTGGTATATAAGCTTTTATCGGCCATGGGATGAACGCTATTGAAATTGGTGAGAATCGGTCCATGTTCAGACCTAGCCCCCATACAAATTACCCATATGAAATCGACATAAATTGCCATAAGATCCAACTTGTCATATAGATCTTACTCAAATTGGGTTTGTATGCGTTCATTACATCCATTAATGAGTAGTCCAAAAATGATCCCTTTGACCCCATATAGAGCTGCTTCCCGATCTTCACTTAAATCTATTAAAAAACAAAAATATTGCACTGATTCTTCTCAAATTTTGTTTGTACATATTTTTGCAAAATACAAGAGACTTTACCAAACATGATCAGGATCGGTCCATTTTTGGACCTAGTCGCTTTATAGATATAGCATCCGATATGAACTTTTTCATATCTGCAGCCAAAAAAATTAATAAAAATCCCACTCAAATTTGGTTTATGCTTATTTTCTATATCGAAGTAGTTGGACCGAAAGATAGGGTCTCTAAACCATGGTATAGGGTATCATATAGTCGGTCTAGACCGACTATAATTTTCTTACTTGTTTTCAATTTTTAATTTTTATTTTTTTTTTTTAATTTCTTATTTTTAATTTTTTTTTTTAATTTTTTATTTTTCATTTTTAATTTTCAAACAGGTTATCATATCATAATTTTTTCAAATACAATCACATTTTGTCTTACGACTCACATCTTATGCTCACATGTTACGCTTACATGTTACGCTATTTTTGAAATTTACCTCCCTGCGCGTATAGATCACATCAAAAGTGTCATGTCTACTAGGGTGTTTCAGCAAAAACGTTTTTATTTTCTTTTTGCAACTCTAAAAGCGGAATATGAAATCAAATTCAAAGGTCGGTACGGGTCATTGAAATCGATTTTATCTAAAAAATTAGATTATGGAACATAAAAACGTTTTATTTCTTATCTCGTCCTTTGTTTTCACAAAAGCAGAGTACCAACCTCCTAAAGAAAATTAAATGCGGTAAAAATGACTAGATGTCCTCAAAATAAAAAATTCAGTTTTCCCAAGTTGCAAACTTCAATTAATTGAGAAATTTGAAATATTTGTGCGTAGAATTAAATCCGTTAGATAATTAAATCCATTAGATAGTCCTCTTATCACTTTAGGCTATAAGAATTAATGTAACGCTTTAAGAGTTGTAAATATAAAAAAAAAATTATTGAAATGTCCTAATGCCTGCACAGTATTTTGCTTTTAAGAAGTTATTTATTAACAGACCAAATCATGAAAAGACATTTCCGCTATATTTCTATTTACTATGCTCTTTAGTTACACAGACCTACAAAATTTTCCTCACTGAAATTTAAAAGTAGTTTCTCATCTATATATATATATGTATATGCCAGGATACTCTGTACTTTTTTAAGACAAGGTACTTTTTTAAGGAATGATATTTTTTAAGAAAAAATACTGTTTTAAAAGAAGGTACTTTTTTAGGAAAAGGTACTTCTTAAAAAAAACGTAATTTTTTAATAAAAGGTATTTTTTAAGAAAAGATGTTTTTTAGAAAATTAACTTTGTTAAGAAAAGATACTTCTTTAAGAAAAAGTATTTTTTTAAGAAAAGATACTTTTTTAAGAACAGGCACTTTTTTAAGAAAAGGTAGTTTTTTAAGAAAATTTACTTTTTTAAGAAATGTTTTTTTTTAATCCTGATATTCCAATTCTGGAGTATTAGTGAAAATCTTCGTAAGAAACAAGTCTAAATTTGGTATACCTGTATTATTTCTTCAACATCTAATTGTTGTATTGAGCAATGGCGTGACTTTATTTTTTCTTAACAAAGTCTAACAACAAGTATATACCTAGTTCTCATAAAATAAAAGCTCTAGTAGCTTTGCTAAATTAATGAATCCATGAAAATTCAATAAATGTTACTTATCTAACAATTCTAATAAATCTAACAATTCTCTACTGATTGTAATAAATATTTCATTAAATTGAATGTTAATTCACTAAAAAAACTAGGCCTTCGAAATGAAAATGTGGTTAAAACTTAACTAATAAAGCTTCCAATATTGGTTTTTTTTCTAACAACAAAACCTTAAAGTGTTGGTTTGACACATATTCTATTAAAATCTTCTAACCATATTATCCTCCGGTATTATTTTGTCATTGTCATGTGCTTTTTTAAACACAACCAACCCACTTGATTTTATTCAATTTGTTTGCACTTGTACTTTTCTGTTGTGTCTTGTGTTCTTGAAGAAAATTCAATAACATTTTATGCTCTTCGTGTTATATGAACTTATTGTTTTATAAGTTATTGGTATTTTACATTTGACTTTATATTGTCATTGTTGCTTATTGCCAATAAAATGGATTTAACATTTATTGTTTTTATTTTATTTAAGTCGTATTCTTCTTCCACACTGGTACCCCATAATGCGGTGTCAAAGAGAGTGAATGAAAGAGGTTTAACCTCGAATTTTTCAAATCACACAAATCTCTATCCTCTTTTCAGTGGCATTTGTCATTCTTATTCCATCAACCATAGCCAGCCTTGCCATTGTAGGGATTGAGGGGATGAGTAGTCCCCTAAATAATCATAAAACATTTCGACAGAAGAGGACGTATGTTGTGCTAGCACAGCCGTCGAGGCCATTTGCTCAATGTGTTGTACCATACCTAGCTCCATACTGTGTACATTATGATTCAATATAAAAATAACAATGTAAAGAAAAAAACAGTGTTTTCTGTTAATTCAAATCTGGCGTGAATTTTGGAACACCCTTTATAAACTACCGAATAATTTAAAAATAGTTTAACAACTTCTTTATCAATTCAACTTTAAACAATAAAACGCATGAGGTTCAATAAAAAAAAAAGTGTATAAGAGACAATCATTAGTTTTTTATGAACGAACAAAAACTTTTATGTGTAAATGCCTTAAGGCTATTATGATAGCAACCACCATACAGGAATTATCTAAACATTAACAATAATTTCTAAGCGCAAAACAAAACAAGAAATGGTACTTTTTATTTAACTATTTTGCCACTTAATTGTTATGATTTCTAACGAAATGATGGGCTATGACGCATGTACATGGGCTGATTGAATAAAATAATTGATAGTTAAAACAATTAATTTATTCCTTAAAAACTCAATTGTTTTATCAATTAAAACAATCAATTATACGAAGGCTAACACTTTAAGATAATATACTTTTAAAGAAAAGCACTTTTTTTAAGGAAAGGTACCTTTTTAAAAAAGGTACTCTTTTAAGAAAAAGTAATTTTTAAATAAAAGGTACTTTTTAAGAAAAGGTAGTTTCTAAGAAAGGGTACCTTTTTAATATAAACGGAACTTATTTAAGAAAATCTACTTTTTAAAAAGGGGTGCTTTGTTAAAAAATTCAATTTCTTTAAGTAAAGGTACTTTTTTAACAAAGGTAGATTTCAAGAAAAGGCTCTTTTTTAAGAAAAGGTACTTTTTTTAAAAATTTACTTATATAAGAAAAGGTACTTTTTTAAAATTTTACTTTTTTTAATTGGTACTTTTTAGAGAAAATTTACTTTTTAGCGAAAAGGTACTTTTTAACAAACGGTCCTTTTTTAATTAAAAGATTCTTTTTTAATAAAAGGTATTTTTTAATAAGAGGAACTTTTTTAGGAAAATCTTTTTTAAAAAAAAATTTACTTTTTAAGAAAAGATACTTTTAAAGAAAAGCCGCTTTTATTTTAAGAAAATGTATCATACTTCTTTAACAAAGGCTGCTTTTTTAAGAAAGCGTATTTTTTTAAGAAAAAGTACTTTTTAAGACCAGGTACTTTTGGAAGAAAATGAACTTTTTGAAAAATATACTTTTAAGTAGGTACTTTTTTGAAAAGTGTACTTTGAAAATGTACTTTTTAAAAAATTTACTTTCTTGAAAAATAAACATTTTTTCAAAAGATACTTGTTTTTGAAAAGGTTTTGAAAAAGATACGTTTTTTGAAAATGGTACTTTTTTGAAAGAGCACATGTTTTGAAAAAGGCACGTCTTTGAAATAGGTACTTTTATAAAAAAAATATGCTTTTATAGAAAAAAGCTTTCTTAAGAAAAGATACCTTTTAAAAAAAGAGGAACTTTTTTATAAAAGGCACTTTTATAAATGTTTTGTTTTTAAGAAAGGTATGTTTAAAAAAAGGTACTTTTTTAAAATTTTACTTTTTTTAATTGGTACTTTTTAGAGAAAATTTACTTTTTATCGAAAAGGTACTTTTTAACAAAAGGTATTTTTTTAATTAAAAGATTATTTTTTAACAAAAGGTATTTTTTAATAAGAGGAACTTTTTTAAGAAAATCTTTTTTAAAAAAAATTTTACTTTTTAAGAAAAGATACTTTTAAAGAAAAACCACTTTTATTTTAAGAAAATGTATCATACTTTTTTAACAAAGGCTGCTTTTTTAAGAAAGCGTATTTTTTTAAGAAAAAGTACTTTTTAAGACCAGGTACTTTTTGAAAAATATACTTTTAAATAGGTACTTTTTTGAAAAGAGAATTTTTTTTTTGAAAAAGGTATTTGTTTTGAAAAATGCACTTTTCTGAAAAATGTACTTTGAAAATGTACTTTTTAAAAAATGTACTTTTTTGAAAAATAAACATTTTTCAAAAGATAGTTGTTTTGGAAAAGGTTTTGAAAAAGATACGTTTTTTGAAAATGGTACTTTTTTGAAAAAGTACTTGTTTTGAAAAAGGCACTTCTTTGAAATAGGTACTTTTATAAAAAAAAAATGCTTTTATAGAAAAAGTGCTTTCTTAAAAATTAAAAATTATAAATTAAAAATTAAAAATTAAAAATTAAAAATTAAAAAATAAAAATTAAAAATTAAAAATTAAAAATTAAAAATTAAAAATTAAAAATTAAAAATTAAAAATTAAAAATTAAAAATTAAAATGTAAAAATTAAAAATTAAAAATTAAAAATTAAAAATTAAAAATTAAAAATTAAAAATTAAAAATTAAAAATTAAAAATTAAAAATTAAAAATTAAAAATTAAAAATTAAAAATTAAAAATTAAAAATTAAAAATTAAAAATTAAAAATTAAAAATTAAAAATTAAAAATTAAAAATTAAAAATTAAAAATTAAAAATTAAAAATTAAAAATTAAAAATTAAAAATTAAAAATTAAAAATTAAAAATTAAAAATTAAAAATTAAAAATTAAAAATTAAAAATTAAAAATTAAAAATTAAAAATTAAAAATTAAAAATTAAAAATTAAAAATTAAAAATTAAAAATTAAAAATTAAAAATTAAAAATTAAAAATTAAAAATTAAAAATTAAAAATTAAAAATTAAAAATTAAAAATTAAAAATTAAAAATTAAAAATTAAAAATTAAAAATTAAAAATTAAAAATTAAAAATTAAAAATTAAAAATTAAAAATTAAAAATTAAAAATTAAAAATTAAAAATTAAAAATTAAAAATTTAAATTTAACAATATATACAAACCAAAATTGAAAAAATTCTATGGTATAATTTTTCATAATATATGTAAATATCGGAAAGCAGCTTTATATGGGGACTATGATTACTAATAGTCATACAGGGCTTATGTTTGGACTATTGATTAATGGGTGTAACACACAAACAGAAGTAAAATTTGACCGAGATCTGCATACATATATAATAATCAGGTTTTTTGAGCCATTTTAGTAACCAATTTCGAAAACGATCACCCGACAAAAGCTTATATACACAATTTCATCAAAATAGTCATAGACAGACGGATGGACGGAGGGACGGTTATAGTTAAATCTCCGCAGAAAATGATTATGATTCGATCAGTCCAATATTTTTGGTACTTTTATATAACAGCACAAACTCATTATACCCTGTTAATAGAGTGGTATAGGGCATACAATTAAATTTTAAATGCTGCTTCCAGGCGCAAACTAATCGAATAAGAAAAGAGGAACTTTTTTATAAAAGTTACTTTTTTATATGTTTTGGTTGTAAGAAAGGTATGTTTTAAAAAAAAAAGGTTTTTTTTTAAATTATTTTTTAAGAAAGGGTGTTTTTTTAAGAAAAGATACTTTTTAAAGAAAATTTACTTTTTTACAATAAGTACTTATTTAAGAATGGTGACTTTTTTAAGAAAATTATTTTTGTTTAAGAAAATCTACTTTTTATAAAACTGTTTTTATGAGTATGTGTAATATAACGTACGAGTGATAATATTCTAAATTTTAATTTACCCATGTGACTTTCCAGAATTGGTCTTGACCTTTACAAAATATATGTCCCTAATTATTTTGACACCACTGTAAAAAAGTAAACTGTTTGATAGAATAAAAATATTCAATTTATTAGTTTGTAGAAATCTCATAATTTTAAACATGTTGAATTGTTATCATTTGTTGTAGTTACGTACCGCAGAATGACGTCAAATATAATGGATACTAAGTAACAATAGAAATAAGAATTTGATTTAAAATCGTTTTTTTGAAATGATAACAAGCTTGCATCAACATAGTATACGTCAACATTATGAAAAGAGATAACTAATATTTGTATTTTAATTAAAATTTATAAATAAAAAAGTGTTATTGGTTTATACCAGACCAGAAATATTTTATATACTGTTTAGAAAATTTTTATTAAATTTTATAAAGCAAATAATAAAAAAAACCTTTTAACAAAGTAAAGTAATTTTATTAAATTTACATAAATGCATTTTTAAACAATAGTTTTTAAATATCGATAAATAATAAGGATTATATTGTTAACAATAAAATTCTAAAAATAAACATCAACATTAATAATGTCAGTGATTTGGATGGGTGCCTTTAAATTGACCTTGATTTTGGGTCTAACATATGCTGTAATAACAAGGTAAATTTGAAATATTTAATGGTCATTCTAAATATTTGGAAGGTGACGTTCATGAAAATGAAAGTTCAAAACTTATATTTTATTATTTAACATATTATTTTTAATACAAAAATCAAATAAATACAAAAAAATAATCTAAATTTTATTTCTTCGTGAAATTGATTCAAAGAATCAATTTTTTAGCCATTAAATAATCGGAATTATTACGGTTTTAAAGCAAAGAGAAAACGGATTTGTTGAGGAACCCGAACTTGAGGTTAAACGAATTAGTTACAACAACTGCATAACTTAGTCTCCTAACAGTAAATTGAGAACGTAACCGACCTCTGTAAAATATTATAAAACTCTAAAGATAATCCCAAAAAGAACTTGTGGCCAAATCCATTAACATTGGCAAACCGATAAATGATAAAACCACAAGTAATGTTTTTACTGGATTTAAATATGAATTTCTTCATTTAAAGATGCTTTGTTTCTTAATGGAATATTTCATAAACATAAACATTTATTTTCTCTTCCAAACGAAATTCAAAAGTAATGATAGTCAAACATAGATTTTTTGAAAAATTAGATTGAATTGATATGTCAGCTTTTATCGAAAAATGGTGTAAATCGGTGCATGTTCACGCCTAATCCCCATACAAATAACCCTTGTCAAACCAAAGTATCATATATATATATGGGGTGTTTCATGTCAAGTGCACCAACTTTTGAAACCGATGTCTTCCGATCGGGATAAAATTTGCACCACGGATAGTAGTTTAGACACACTTTTTCAACAAGATCGGTCCAGATCTCTCTGAGTTAGAGGGGATCAAAATTTGACATTTTGGCCAAACAGGTGGTTTTTCTCATCCATGTAACTTATTACCTATTGTTTAGATAGCTATTTCTTCAATATTTCGGAAAAAATACTTTAAAAAAAAAAAATTTGTAGACTTTTTTTTTGCTAAATTAAAGCATTTTTTGCCTTTTTTTCAAAAAGGGCATTTTTTTTTTCATAAGAAAGCTTAGGATTTTTCCTTTAAGAGCTTTTTGGTCACTTAGTGGGATGGGAGTGGGATATCTATCAAAATAAATGTTTTGTAACTCAAGACAACGGTTTTTCAATTTTTCACAAATGCACTATTTTGAATTTTTTCCTATTTGTGTCTAAAACCTTACAAATAAAACTTATACTGAGAAACTAGACAAACTAGACTTTCCGAAGGTATATATCATACCTAACTAAAATTTTATACTCTCGATACTGTAATACCCAGAATATGTTAACCTCAGGAAAAAAATCACTTTCTTTCTATAGAAATGTTGAAAAATTATTATTTTTTATTTATTTTTAATAATAATTAAATTAATGTATAATAATAATAATATTAAAAATAAAAAGATAAATAATTTATTAAAATTTAATCTTAATTGCATTAGATCCTTTTATATCATAACTATTTTTATACTTAATTTATTGTAGCTGATGAAGTATTTAAGTCTTGTAAATTTTTAAATACCCAGTCTTTCATCCAGCTTTTTTGTCGCCTTTATTAACTGCGTTTTTTCCTTTCTTAGCGTTACTAGGTTCTGCTGTTGATTTCGCTGCAGAAATCGCTTTGAATAGAGGCAGAAAACTTTTTCAACTTGAGTCTTCCATCGACAAGCGGTATAAAAGCATGGTATTGAGCGGTGCCATCGATTGTTACCGCAGCATCCAATCTGCTCTTCAGTGTTTTCAATGTTTCCTGATGATCCTCTTTGCTACTAAAAACTATTTTAGTTTCTTTACAATAACTCTTTGCCCAATGGGAATAAAGCAGTCGCATCTAAGATGCGATCTTGATGAGAGCACTGGAGGCTATACTTCGCTGCATTTCTTTTAAGGTTTGCTCCAATACTATCACATGCTCCTTTACCATGAGCAGTAGGATGGAAATGCCACTCAGCTGGCATTCCAAAATCTTTTTCATGGGCCATAAGATTTGCCAAGCTACTTTTGTTTTTAAAATGTTGACGAGCTCCGTCCGAAACGTAGTATACCTTCTTTACTGTAAATTTAGATTTTAGAAATTTTAGTATTCTCTTCTGGTACTCATAAACTGCAACGGTATCATGTTTTAAATCGTCGGATATGATTGCCATACTTTTGTGTACCAGTTTTTCATCTTTCATGTAGTAAATAACTACTGTGAATATAGTTGCTTGGTCGTTATTGAAGTGGAATGCTTGTATGGCATCCTGAAGAACATATTTATAGTTTTCTACGAAATCATATGAAATAACGAATTCACCAGACTTCAAATGTATCTTCAAATCCTTGAAGAATGACCATTGTTCTTTGACTAAAAAGTCATGGTTTCTCAAGTTTAGCAATCCTGTACACATTTCTTCCACAAAATCATCCACATTTTCAATGTGCATCTGTCAGTCTGAATCCAAGAATCAAATTTGACCTCTATATATTCTCGATCTAAAGAGTTGATTAAATTTTCTTTGATGAATGTGGTTTTCGGGCAATTGGTACATTCACCTAAGTTGCATTAGGACACATAGTCAATTTAAGGCAATCGCGGTAATCGTGTAAATCTTCTGCCAAATCATCTGTTAAATACTTTAAGTTGATTTCCTTCAACATCAGTTTAACAATTTCATGGTAAATGCAAACGCATACTGTGTGAGTTCCGCTGCTTTCTGCCAAAACGCAATGTTTTGGCCTCATTTGGGTTAATTTCGTGAAGCCAATTCTAAAATTCTAACATCCTCGTGTTCAGATTGAAATGTTGCAAATAACTCTTTCAGGTTACAGATAACCATTCTCTTCTGTTATGTTATGAAGGTATGTTACATACCCTCGGAAAGTTTAGTTTGTCTAGTTTCTCAGTATAAGTTTTATTTGTAAGGTTTTAGACACAAATCCGAAAAAATTCAAAATAGTGCATTTGTGAAAAATTGAAAAACCGTTGTCTTGAATTACAAAACATTTATTTTGATAGATATCCCACTCCCATCCCACTAAGCGACCAAAAAGCTCTTAAAGGAAAAATCCTAAGCTTTCTTATGAAATTTTTTCCGAAATATTGAAGAAATAGCTATCTAAACTCTTTGGGAGAAAATTTTCTGAGAACAATAGGTAATAAGTTACATGGATGAGAAAAAACACCTGTTTGGCCAAAATATCAAATTTTGATCCCCTCTTACTCAGAGAGATCTGGACCGATCTGGTTGAAAAATTGTGTCTAAACTACTATCCAATAGGACTAACCTTGGTGCAAATTTCATCCCGATCGGAAGACATCGCTTTTAAAAGTTGGTGCACTTGACATGAAATCCCTCATATATATAATTATCATTATTATATGTATGTATATATGTGACCTTGTAATCAAACTACACTTCGTGAATTTGAAAATATTTTAAAATTTGATATGTCAGCTTTTATCGAAAAATGGTGAAAATTGGTGCATGTTCACGCCTAATCCCCATACAAATAACCCCTATCAAACCAGATTATCATATATACGATGCAATTTGGTGTAGTGTGTCTATTATACCCACTAGTGAAAAAAAAAACCATATAGGACCATTTTTAGCCATAGTCATCATATAAAGCTGATTCCGGACCGTCACTTAACTTTATCAAAAACGAAAAATATTGCATAATTGTTTTCAAATTTGGTTTATATATGTTTTTGAGATAAGTAAAAGTCTATTCTAAATATGGTCATGATCTGTCCATTTTTTGACCTAGCCGCCATATAAAAATAACATTAGATATGAAGTCTTTCATATCAAGCCCAAATTGATAAGAATAGCAGCACTAAAATTAGTTTATGCTTATTATCTTTATCCAGTTATTGGATCCAAGACCCTCTCTCAAAACGCATGGTATAAATTATTGTATAAGATGATTTCAAGAATTTTTTTTTTTAAATTAGAATCTATTCTATTGTGTTGTTAGACATTTTGCTTTAGAGGAAAAAATTTAGGTTTCATGCCACAATACTTTTGAAAAACTGTTCGATTCTAAAAATAAAAACCTTAGATTCTAGGCAGTTATACTAGAAAAACCCTCAGATATAGAGAACTGTTTTTTATATAAAAAGCACTGCGGCTTCAAGGCCTCTTAAATAACTTTTAATAAGTCATTCTGAGGTATTTTTTAATTTCATTCCAATTCTTAACATTATTTCAGTAGATCTGTTTCGCTAGATAGGTTCTGGATTTAGCTAAGCTCTGAATCTAGAATTTATATCAGCAAAATTCTGTGCAAAAAATAAATGGTTGAAATATGAGTTATTCAACTTTTCAACAAGATTTTTTTTCATTCGAATCCTCAGATTCATTTTAGTTCCTAAAAGTATGTTACGGAATCTGTTCTGTTGCACCGTTAGGAAAGAAATGAGATGGGATTTTAAAGATGACCCAATGTGTTTCCCTAATATTTTGCTCTATTTTTTTTTTTTTGTGTATCCTCCTATAGTTCTGAATGATTAAATTAGTAGAATTTTATTTACTGATTCTCAGCGGCTTCATATATTTTCCTCCATTCTATTTTATGTTCTCCTTTTTTTAATGACCACTCCTTGTTATTGTAATTTAATCAGTTTTATAATTTTGTTATAAATCTTTTTGAAAAACATCTTACTCAGTTCCATCTTTTTCTTTTACAATCTTATAGGAACTCTTACAGTCGAAGAGGTTTACAAAGATCGCGATCAATTCGCGCAATTAGTTCGCGAGGTTGCCGCCCCTGATGTCGGTCGGATGGGCATCGAAATACTCTCGTTTACCATCAAGGATGTTTACGATGATGTGCAATATTTAGCCTCACTCGGCAAAGCCCAAACGGCCATCGTTAAACGTGATGCCGATGCTGGCGTAGCCGAAGCAAATCGTGATGCTGGCATACGGGAAGCCGAGTGCGAAGCGAGTGCAATGGAGGTGAAATATTCAACCGATAATAAAATTGAAGACAACGCTCGTCTCTACAAATTACAAAAAGCTAATTTCGATCAAGAAACCAACACTGCCAAAGCAGAATCCCAGCTGGCCTATGAACTGCAAGCGGCTAAAATACGGCAAAAGATCCGAAACGAAGAAATACAAATTGATGTCGTGGAGAGACGCAAACAAATCGAAATTGAATCACAAGAAGTTCAACGTAAAGAAAAAGAATTGATGGGCACGGTTAAATTACCAGCCGAAGCTGAATCTTTCCGAGTACAAACCATAGCCCAGGGAAAACAGTAAGTTAGGATTTCAGGGACATTTTTAAGGAATATTGTTTTAAATTTTTAATGAAATTTTTCAGATGTCAAACTATTGAAATGGCTAGAGCTGAAGCTGAAAAAATACGTAAGATTGGTTCGGCCGAAGCCCACGCCATTGAACTTGTAGGTAAAGCTGAGGCTGAACGCATGCGCATGAAGGCCCATGTTTATAAACAATATGGCGATGCGGCCATTATGAATATTGTTTTAGAAGCACTGCCTAAGGTAATTTGATAACTATTTCTATTAGAAAATTTTTAAATTTTATTTTATTAAATATTTTTTTTTTCAACAATTTTCAGATTGCTGCTGAAATTGCGGCTCCTTTAGCAAAAACTGATGAAATAGTTCTTATTGGTGGCAATGACAATCTAACCAATGATGTTACACGTCTTGTTGCGCAACTGCCACCCAGTATTAATGCCTTAACGGGTGTTGATCTGTCCAAGGTGTTAGCAAAACTACCGGGTGCTAAAGCGTGAGATTTAGCTTATCTAACTGCCCACGGATTTGATGATTTGGCAATGGCTTGAAAATAAATGCATAAAAGACGACAACGATAACGATTTGATGACCATAATTAATAACGATAATGATATTTCAGAACAAGAAGGGGATATAAATTAAAGAAATTTTGTCTATAATAACAATCAATACAAATTATTTTTAACATAAAAAACATTTAAAAACAAGGAGTATCATGTATGTAAAAACTAAAAACTTTAGGCAAAAAACGAATAAAGTGTGTGCGTTAAATGTTTAATAAAAATGTGAGATGAATCGATAAAAAAAAGGACTCTCATTAATCATTTAACTGATTAGTCATCATTAATTATGATTTTTATACGACCAACACTAGAATAATTTTGTTTAATACTTTTTATTAGAAATATAATCAATAAATAAATTATGATTTTGTTAAATCCATTAATTATGATTTTGATAAATTGATTATTAATTTTTTTGCAATCAGAATAATGATCAATCCATTAAATATAATTTTGACTCTTTAATGATAATTTTGTTTAATATGATTATTTAATTATCTTTAATAAATTTGTATTGGGATAAATCAAAATTTAAATAATATTTATCAATATAATTAATCAGAATAATAATTAATTACTAAATTATGATTTTTATAAATCCATCAAAATTGAAATAATTTTGTTAAATGCAATTAATCGGAATAATGATTGCTCTTGAAATTATGATTTGGATTTCGATAAGTCAAAACAGAAATTAATTCGTTCAACATGATTGTGTAGAATTACGATTATTTAATCATAACATAAATAATGTTGTTCAATATGATTGATCAGAATAATGATTAATCGATTAATTATTTTGTTTAACCCTCGTATGGTTTTCCGAACTTTAATAATTTAATTCATATTAATGATAATTAATCAAAATTATAATTACTTAAATTAATTAATTAAATTAAATTAATTTAATTAATTAATTAATGATAATTAATCAAAATTATAATTAATTAAGTAAAATTATAATTAATAAATTAATTATGATTTAATTAGAAATTCAATAATTTTGTTTAATATGATTAATCAATTAATTATGATTTTGATAATTAAAAAACAGAATAAATTTTGTTCAATATGCTCAATCAGACAGAATTCTGATTTCGATAAATCAACAAAGCTGGGATAATTGCGTGCAATATGATAAATCAGAATAATTAATTATTCTTTAATTATGAGTTTGTTTAATATGATTATCTAAACTTAAATTCTTTGGTCCACATTAACATTAATTTTGTTTAATATAATTAAAAAAAATTATAATCAATAAATTTTCAAAAACATTGATGTGATTAATCAGAATAATGATTAATTATTATTTTTATTAATCCATTGAAATTTGGATAAATTTTGAATATTTTTTTCCATTATTGATAATTTTGTTTATATGATTAAACAGAATTATTAATGAAAACATGAATAATTTTGCTCAATATGATTACTTAATGATTATGATTTTGTTTTATATGAGTATCTGAACTAGAATTTTTGTGCGTATTAATGATAATTTTGTTTCATATGATTAAAAATTATAATTAATAAATTAATTATTTTTAATTGATCAGAACTTGAATAATTTTGATTTTGATAAATCTTAAATAATTTTGTTCAAAACGGTTAATCAAAATGTTTTGATAAATCCATTAATTAAATCCAACAAAATAAAATAGATCAGTATGATTAAGCTGAATTAAGATTAATTAATTAATAATAAGGTTGATTAATATGATGATCCGAACTGGAATGATTTTGTAATGTCATGAGTAATCAGAATAATGAATAATCGATTTATTATGATTATGCTAAGAACTCGAATAATTTTTCTTAATATCGAAATATTATTAAAAAATTACATTGATTTCATATTCAGATGATTTTGTATTTATGCTATAAGTCAATTATAAGATTTTTAATTAACCTTTTTGAATCCTGGTCAATTGTTAATTCTGTACTTTATTATTGAATTTATAATTAAAAGGCGTTATCTTTTTTGTAACGGTAAGAAATAAAAATATATTAAATTTTTCATAAATTTTAATAATCAAAGTCTTGATTAATCGATTAACCATGATTTCACCTAATAATAAATTTATTAATCATGATTTTGATTAAACAGAGAGTTTGATTTATCCTTTAATCGCTCATCTCCAATACTAATTAAAGTTATATTGGCTTAAATTTATAAATATTATTTTTACAATGTTTTGAAGTTTTTAGTCATTCAATTTCTCGATTTCGCTTAAATTGGTTTGTGAAAGCCCAGATCTCTAATGTTTGTGTATCACTTCGAAATTAGGCACAAAATATATATTAAAATCCATCTAAAACTAAAAGCAAAAGAATCACCCAGAAGTACCTTAAGCAAAACTCCTGTTAGCGCATTTTCAACTGTAAAATTTTAACAAACAAAAACAAAAACAAGTAAGAAAATTATAGTCGGTCTAGACCGACTATACGATACCCTATACCATGCGTTTATCTATCTCTTAGGCCCAACTAATTGGATATAGAAAATAAGTATAAACCAAATTTGAGTGGCATTTTTATTAATTTTTTTGGCTGCAGATATGAAAAAGTTCATATCGGATGCTATATCTATATGGGGACTAGGTCCAAAAATGGACCGATCCTGACCATGGTTGGTAAAGTCTCTTGTATTTTGCAAAAATATATACAAATAAAATTTAAGATGAATCAGTGCAATATTTTTTTTTATAGATTTAAGTGAAGATCGGGAAGCAGCTCTATATGGGGCCTACGACTAAGAGTTGTCCCATAGGGATCGTTTTTGGACTACTCATTAATGGATGTAATAAACACATGCAAACCCAATTTGACTAAGATCTATACGACATTTGGATCTTATGGCAATCTTATATATTAAAAGAATTTATGAATAAACTTTGCATTCAAGATTTTTTCCAATATTTTTCTTCTCTCAAACCTCTATAACTAGAGTTCTAATTAACGTATGCTGTTGACATAGGTTTAAGAACACTCAGTGGATCAAGCTCCTTCTTTTGAGCTATTAACTGCTTAAATTCGTTAGGTTTGAGGAAAGTTATGCGTGGACAATCAACTTTACTTTTACTGTACGTTCACTTCTCTTGGCATATTTTGGCATTACTGTACGTTAACTTCTCTTGGCAAATTTTGGTATTATATTATAAAAATTAATATAATATAATATAATATAATATAATATAATATAATATAATATAATATAATATAATATAATATAATATAATATAATATAATATAATATAATATAATATAATATAATATAATATAATATAATATAATATAATATAATATAATATAATATAATACTGCGGAGCAGCAGGGGTCCTCTAGTTTATGTCGATTTCATAGAGGTCATTTGTATGGGGGATACCCGGCCAGCCAAACTGTCACAAAAGGTTGACAAAATGTTGACAAAAAGATGTGGATGGTCGACAATTATTTGTGACAATTTTTGTTGAAAAAAGGTCGGCAAGGTTGACACGTTTTGTCTACATTTTTATACACATTTTGTCGACATTTTGTCAACATTTTGTCAATTTTTTGTCAACAAATTTGTGAACATTTTGTCAATAAATTTGTCAACATTTTGTCAACAGATATGTCAACATTTTGTCAACAAATATATCAACAAATATGTCAACATTTTGCCAACAAATTTGTCAACGTTTTGTCAACAAATTTTTCAGTAAATTTATGCAAAAATTATCCAAATCTAAATTAAAACAATTTTTTTTAAAGGCAATTTATTTTATTATTGATTACCGAGTTATATATTAAAAAAAATAAAAATCTTATTTTAATTCTGCACTAAAAGATTTTTTGGTCTTTAATTTAGAGAACCTTTCCCCTGCTCTTTGGAAATAAAATTTGACTGCATTCAGTGGCACCTCCTCGTCGAAGTTCTTAAACCTATGGCCTTCGCGGCATCTAAAAATTATAGAAAAAGAGGTTGGAAAACATAACAGGCTATTATACACCAAAATATTACCCAATATAAATGCAAGCACAACTGATCCATCCAGCTTAGTTTTATTGTTCTTTCCAGAAAAATTGATTTTGGCTTGAAAATCTGCCGTGAAAAGTTTATTTATAATTTTTCGTACATTATGTCCAATACTGGATCCACCGACGGTACTGATATGTGGTATCTTAAATGATAAATGTCTAGATTAAATAATTTTATTAAATATATATCTTTAAAAAAAAATTTATACACACCAAGGATTTCTTAAATTCTAAATTTATTTCACACCTTGAAATTAGGGCATTATATTCGTCAACATTTTTGATTGGCAGCATTTCATCAATCTCAGTGTATTCTTTTTCTTTATTTGAATTTATAAAGTCACTGATTATTAATTATATATTATTAATTTATAAAATTATTTAAATTATTCTTTTTCTATCAAATAAAATTACGCATCGTATTGTGCAGACAGTAATAAAAACAGTAATAGATTCTCGAGAATTAACTGTAAAATATGTATAAACAATGAAACTTCACAACACGAAGTTACCATCAACAAATATATGTCCACAAATTGTCAACAAATTGTCAACCAAAATTGTCAGCAAAATGAATTACATACTTCTGTCAAAATATTGTGAACCCCCGCTTTGTGATATGTCGTTTAGGACAGCAATCACAATTCTTCAACAAATTATTGTGACAATTTGTTAGTAAAATTTCATTGGCAAAATGTACACACCTTTTTGATGACAATATGTTTACAAAAAGTTGTCATCACATTTTCTGGTTGGCCGGGTAAGTCTTAACATGGACCGATTCTCACCAATTTCAATAGCGTTCATCCCATGGCCGACGAAAGCTTATATACTAAATTTCGTCAAAATATATTCATATTTCCGACCTGCAGTTTTATTGCATGGACACACAGACGGACGGACATCGTTAAATCGACTCAGAAAGTGATTCTGATTCGATCGGTATAATAAAAGATGGGTATAGGTCAAACAATTTTGGTAGTTACAAACAGCAGCACAAAGTCATTATACCCAAACCACATAGTGGTATAGGCTATAAATATAGTTATAGTCGGTATTGGCTCGTGTCGGTTTGGTGAATATGGAGTTAGGGTCTTGTTCTATAGTGACTAGATCCGATTTCAATTTAAATACCCAATAAATTTTAAAAAGCGACTTATTTCTAAGGTAATATTTAATAAATTAAATTGAATTTTAAAAATAGAAAAATTTTAATCTCTTTTTCTAAGGAAAATTCTGGCGAAAAATTTTTTGGAGTAAAAAAAAATTAAAAAATTCAAAAATTTGTTTTCAAACAGCTTTGGGCACAAACAGATATTTTTATATAAAAATTTTGGATAATTTCGAAAATCAAAAACCATTTGTTAATAAAAAAAAATGAAAAATTAAAAAAAAATTCTTATTTTTTTGAATTTCAGTAAGTTTTTTTATCATTCGAAAAAGAAGTATAGTGAGAATATTTTTATACCCTATACCACTGTGTGTTCTGGGTATAATGACTTTGTGCTGATGTTTGTAACTACCAAATATATTTGACCTAGACCCATCTTTTATTATACCGATCGACTTAGAATCACTTTTTGAGTCGATTTAGCGATGTCCGTCCGTCCGTCTGTGTATCCATGTAAACCTTGTAATCAAACTACAGGTCGCAAATACGAATATATTTTGATGAAATTTGGTACATAAGCTTATGTCGGCCATAGCACGAACACTATTGAAATTGGTGAAAATCGGTGCATGTTCAGACCTAGTCCCCCTACAAACGACCCCTATGAATACTTAAAATGGTATAAAATCCAAATTGTGTTATAGATCTTGGTCAAATTGTGTTTGTGTATGTTAAATAATAAACTCTATAGGACAATTCTTAGTCATAGCCCCCCATATAAAGCCGCTTCCCGATCTTCACTTAAATCTATCAAAATACAAAAATATTGCACAGATTTTTCTCAAATTTGGTTTGTTTATGTTTTTGCAAAATATAAGTGACTTAAACAAATATGGTCAGGATCGGTCCGTTTTTCAACCTGGTCCCCATACAAATATAGCATCCGATATGAAGTTTTTCATATCTGCAGTCAAAAATTTAATAACAATGTATATGTATATCCAAATGTTGGACCTAAGAGATAGGGTCTCTAAACGCATGAGGTAGGGTATCGTATAGTCGATCTAGACCGACTACAATTTTCTTACTTGTTTAGTATAAAAAATTTTAATATTTAGAAAAAAAAAATTCCTTAACTTTTTATCTGTCAAAAAAAAAGTAATATTAGTAATTTTTAGTTCATTTTTACTAGTCAAAAAAAATTTTTGTTAGAATATTTTTAGTACATAAAAATTTAAATAAAGAAAATGTCCTTAAATTTTTTACGTATTCCAAAAAAATCGAAAAAATTTAAAAAAAATTTGATACAATATTTTTACAAAATATTTTTAGTCAAAATTTTTAATTTAAAAAGTTTTTCTCACTAATAACTATTGAATCTTGTTGATCAGTTGCGTTAATTTTCAATAACAAGTGACTGAGGTTTATCCTCTGAGCCAAAATCAGATGCATCAATCATTGTGCTAGACTTTTAGATTGAAAGAGACAAATAGGAGTTTGTAAAATTTTAACTGTTCATTAATAAATGAAAATTTTCAGAAAAAAATCGTATAGGATTTTGGAATTGACTTCTTACAAAATTTCAAAGACTTCTTTAAGAAGAATAGTTTCCGCTAGTCAAAATACTCGTATTTAAAAATCATTAACAAATTTAACCCGCCTAATTTAAGCCAATTTATTTCAAATAATAATATTGATAAACATTATTCTTAGCAAACACACACTTTTATCGACGAAATTATTTAAATTAATAAAAATAATTTTTATTAAAGAAAGAAAATTAGTAAAAACAAATGTAACAATTTAGTTAAAAAAATATTACCAATAACTTGTTTTATATTTATGAATTTTTTAAAGGATTTTGTTATTTATGTAACTGCAGCATTCAATTTTTCAAAACAAAATGAATTACTTTTTTTATATATATTTAATTATATATTATTCAAATATTTTTTTTATTGTTTAATCACTCGTATATATAGATTCATATCATATTTTTTAACTCAATATTTTGTTTTTATTATTATAATTTTTGTTAACACATTTATTTATTATTATTGTGCTTTTAAATACAAATTTTTGTCATTTGTTGGTTGAGACAGATATTGCTAAACTCATTTTAAAATATAACTTAAAAGCAAAGAATTTCAAAAATTTATTTTAACATTATGTTTAAAAAATTTTGAAAATTTATTGAATTTAAATTTATATTTGAATAATTTTAGCCAATTTCTTGCAAACCAAACTAAGAAACTAAAATGTTTAAGACATTTTAAGTAACAGAACACTGCTATATTTTGTAATAAATAAATCGATAAACATATTTTTAATATTAAAAAAAAATAGAAAAAAAAAAACAATTTTTGGAATTATTTTTTTGCAAGTAAAATAAATGTATCTGTGTAAAATTTCTTTGTAAATGCAACGTATAAAATTTATTAAAAATATACATTTCAATATACTTTTTTGTGTAAATTGTTTGTTTTATTTCAAAAATTAATTTTTTGAGGAAGGGCAAATGTAAAAGTAAGTAAAGAATATTCGAATAAAGGAGAGATCTCAAAATATATATGTATTTCAATGACGGTTTGTCAGTTTTGAAACTTTGTGTGAGTCCATTAGTTATTAATGTGAGCGAACAAAAATGGGCATATTCAAACGTGGGTGTTGCACCGCCTATAGAATGTAAAACTTTGGGTACGTTTGTAAATGCAATAAATTTGTGCATCATTGCGGCAGTTATGCCAAGTTTTGTTGCTGATGCGTGATCAGTTGTTGCAGATGCTTTGTTACTGTTCAACAATTGCACAGAGTTTGCTTTTTAGAATGTTTTGCAAAATATAAAAACATGTTCACCACAATAACATTAACAAATATTGTTGAAAGAATTACAAATTTTTGCTAACTTATAATAAAAACAGAATAAAACAGAATTACGAACGTACCCTTTATCACCATATATCTGGAGTAGCATATAGCGAGGACATTGAAACTATGTGTGGGTTTATAAAATATTTATGTGTCCAGTCATACTAAAAATGGACTGAATCTAATCAATGGGCGAGTTACTTCCCATACAAAAAAGGAAATATACCAAATATATCTGGAATTATAGTGCCCATTAGTTAATAATGGAAACAGTCCAACAAAATAGGGACGGATTCGGACCATTGAACATGGCAACTACCATACAAAGTATCTGATATAGTCTACCTAGAGTTCATATGTTATTAACGGCATAGCGAAGCTCAACGGGGTTTAACAGTGTGTTATAAGTAACAACAAGTAAGAGTGTTAAATTCGGCTGTACCGAATTTTTTGATACCCTCCACCAGAGTCTTTAATTTTTAATTTTTTAATTTTTAATTTTTAATTTTTAATTTTTAATTTTTAGTTTTTAATTTTTAATTTTTAATTTTTAATTTTTAATTTTTAATTTTTAATTTATAATATTTAATTTTTAATATTTAATTTTTATTTTAAAATTTTTAATTTTTAATTTTTATTTTTAATTTATAATATTTAATTTTTAATATTTAATTTTTATTTTAAAATTTTTAATTTTTTATTTTTAATTTTAAATTTTAAATTCTTAATTTTTAATTTTAAATATTTAATTTTTAATTTTTAATTTTTAATTTTTAATTTTTAATTTTTAATTTTTAATTTTTAATTTTTAATTTTTAATTTTTAATTTTTAATTTTTAATTTTTAATTTTTAATTTTTAATTTTTAATTTTTAATTTTTAATTTTTAATTTTTAATTTTTAATTTTTAATTTTTAATTTTTAATTTTTAATTTTTAATTTTTAAATTTTAATGTTTAATTTTTAATTTTTAAATTTAAATTTTTAATTTTTAATTTTTAATTTTTAATTTTTAATTTTTAATTTTTAATTTTTAATTTTTAATTTTTAATTTTTAATTTTTAATTTTTAATTTTTAATTTTTAATTTTTAATTTTTAATTTTTAATTCTTAATTTATAATTTTTAATTTTTAATTTTTAATTTTTAATTTTTAATTTTTAATTCTTAATTTTTAATTTTTAATTCTTAATTTTTAATTTTTAATTTTTAATTTTTAATTTTTAATATTTAATTTTTAATTTTTAATTTTTAATTTATAATATTTAATTTTTAATATTTAATTTTTAATATTTAATTTTTAATTTTTAATTTTTTATTTTAAATTTTAAATTTTAAATTTTAAATTTTAAATTTTAAATTTTTAATTTTAAATTTTTGATTTTTAATTTTTTATTTTTAATTTTTAATTTTTAATTTTTAATTTCTAATTTTTAATTTTTAATTTTTAATTTTTAATTTTTAATTTTTAATTTTTAATTTTTAATTTTTAATTTTTAATTTTTAATTTTTAATTTTTAATTTTTAATTTTTAATTTTTAATTTTTAATTTTTAATTTTTAATTTTTAATTTTTAATTTTTAATTTTTAATTTTTAATTTTTAATTTTTAATTTTTAATTTTTAATTTTTAATTTTTAATTTTTAATTTTTAATTTTTAATTTTTAATTTTTAATTTTTAATTTTTAATTTTTAATTTTAAATTTTTAATTTTTAATTTTTAATTTTTAATTTTTGACTTTTAATTTTTTATTTTTAATTTTTAATTCTTAATTTCTAATTTTTAATTCTTAATTCTTAATTTTTAATTTTTAATTTAAAGTTTTAATTTTTAAGCTTTAATTATTAATTTTTAATTTTTCGTTATTCATTATTCATTTTTCATCTTCCATTACTCATTTTTCAATCTTAATTTTTCATGTTCCATTTTTCAATTTTCACTTTACACTTTCCATATTCCATTTTTCATATTTCGGTTTCCATTTTAATTTTTTCATTTTTAATTTTTCATCTTTAATTTTTTAATTTTCATTATTCATTTTCCACTTTCCATTTTTAATTTTTCAATTTTCATTTTCCATTTTCATTTTTCATTTTTAATTTTTCAATTTCCGTTTGCCATTTTTCATTTTTCAATTTAGATTTTCCATTTTTCATTTTTAAATTTTCATTTTTCATTTTTAATTTTTCAATTTTCATTTTCCATTTTTCATTTTTCAATTTACGTTTTCCATTTTTAATTTTTCAGTTTTCGTTTTCCATTTTTCAATTTTCATTGCCCATTTTCCATTTTTCATTTTTCAATTTTCATTGTCCGTTTTCCATTTTTAATTTTTCAATTTTCATTTTTCATTTTTCATTTTTAATTTTTCAATTTCCATTTGCCATTTGCCATTTTTCATTTTTCAATTTTCATTTTCTATTTTTCATTCTCCATTTCACATTTTTCCATTTCCATTTTGCGTTTTCCATTTTTCACTTTTAATTTTTTAATATTCATTTTTCAATTTTCATTTTCCATTTTTCATTTTTAATTTTTCAATTTTCAATTTCCATTTTCTATTAGTCATTTTTCATTCTTCAATTTTCATTTTCCATTTCCATTTCCCTTTCTCAATTTTCATTTTCCATTTTCCATTTTCAATTTTTCATATTTCAGTTTTCGTTTCCATTTCCCACTTTCCATTTTTCAATTTTTATTTTTCATTTTTCAATTTTCTTTTTTCATTTTCCATTTTTCATTTTTCATTTTCCATTCTCCATTTTTCATATTCTATTTTACATTTTTCATTTTCCGTTTTCCGTTTTCCATTTTCGATTTTCCATTCTCAATTTTCTATTTTCCATTTTCCATTTTTCATTTTCCATTTTTCATTTTACAATTTTCTTTTTTCATTTTCCATTTTTCATTTTCCATTTTTTATTCTCTATTTTTCATTTTCTATGTTCCATTTTCCGTTTTTCATTTTTCATTTTTCATTTTTATTTTTCATTCTCCATTTTCCATTTTCATTTTCCATTGGAAAATTTTCATTTTTCGTTTTCATTTTTTCTTTCATATTGGCGATTTTTTTATTATTATAACGTGATAACGATAAAAAATATGTGTGTATATGTATATTATTTTTGTGGCATTTTTTTATGTTGTTGTACAATTATTATGTTCAACCACTAAACTGTTACAACAAACACACTGGGTTTTATGTTTTTTTTTAGAGATATCTACATATTTTTGCTCGTATCTAATTACAATGATGCCCGATGTAGCCCATTTTCAATACCAACCTGCTGGGAATTATGGCAAATTAAATATTTGTAACCTTATCCAGTGAGATGGCTTTTTTTGTGAATGAGCGTGATTTCAATAGACAGACGGACAGACGGACATCGCTATATCGACTCGAGCTGTGATAAGGATCAAGAATATATATACGATGCGTTACAAACGGAATGACAAACCTAGATATACCCTCTGCCACTGACGTGTGGATGGTATAAAAAAGAGAATGAAAACTTAACTCTAACCTCAGAAGCTTGAACTTGGGTTTTTAAAAGAGGGAAAATAATAATTGACCATAAATAGGACTTATAACTTTAATGAAGTTAAAATGTGTACAATCAATGTATTCTCCGTAAATTTTAACGTAAATATACTGAAACCTAAACAATTGTAGATGTTGGTTTCTCCAATAATGGTATAAAAAACATGATGGTGTGCCCTAGCAATTGCTCGAATTTCACTTCACTTCTAAGCGGGATTTATGGAAATAGATGAAGGAGACTGGTAGCGAAAAAATAATAAATTTGAAATTTTTAAAGAAAACAAGTAAGAGTATTAAATTCAGCTGTGCCGAATCTTTCGTACCCCTACACATCGGTTATTCGTTTATAATAATATCTGGACATATTGCACTATTTATAACAAACTAGCAGATTCCAGCGGTCGAAATTCGAGTGCAATTTCTAGGCAGCTTTATTTTTCAACTTAGCCAATTCATAAACCAACACTTTTATTATTGTGAATTAAGATAACAAACTCTTTAACAAATACATTAACAAATTTAATTTAATTTAATAAAACATACACATTTTATGTATGTGTTAGTAGCAACTTTAAATGCAATCTGCAAAACGGTTAAAATGAAATACCTTTCAAATAATATACGTTTGGTCAAAATCGGGATAAAACGGTAGAACAAAACATCGGTCACAAGAAATCCCTTGCCTATTAATATTATAGATGTAAACAATATTTTAAAAAGCAACAATTTGATAAAGTCAATGTTAAATTATTACGACAAAACACTGAATTTTTAAAATTTTTTAGAAGTGTCTTCATATTTTTGGTAATGTCTCGAAACAATGATGCACGATTTACCCCATTTTCAATACCAACCTGCTCGAAATAATGATAAACAATATATCATAACTTTACACAGGTAAATGGTTTATTTTGTGAATGAGCTTGATTTCAACCGACAGAGGGACAGACCGACAGACGGATATCGCTATATCGACTCGAGTTGTTATATGCATCAATAATAAGGTGCATTTCATAATTATAAGGACAGTCGTATTTTTCAAATGTTTTGAAATAAGACAAAAGCTAAAACTCTATGGGGATATTAATGTATGTATGCCTAGCAATAAAAAAACAACTTGTTTCATAATTATAATGTCAAATCAATTTTTTACTCTTCTATTTAAAAAAAAAAAAACAATTTTATAAAATTATCCAATACATTTTCCTCTTTTACCTTTTTAAATTCTTTCTTTTAACTTATATTCTCTGGCTGTCTGTTGTCTGTCGTTGGTCAACCGCATTCCCCTTATCCAATTGATCTGAAACTTGGCCCTTGTTGTGACTACAGATTAATTTGGGGTAGTCACGCACAGTTATGGAGTGATCTTAATGCCGTTTCCCCTCATCCGATCGATCTGAAACTTGGTCCATACACTTGCTGTGAAAAAAAGATAAACTTTGACATAGTCACGCACAGTCACACATAGTCACGCACAGTCACGAAGAGATTAAAACCTCACTTCCCCTCATCCGATCGATCTGAAACTCTGTCCATAGACTTGTAGTCAAAGATTAATCTTAAATATATTTACGCTGATCCCTGACTCACTGACTGACTGACTGAGTTATGGAAACGCCTCCACCAAGCCCTCATATTAACCTAAGAGAATATATGGGATAAATCACATCATTTCAAAAAAAAAAAAAACGGTCTAAAAAAGGCTTTTCTTGAACAAAGGCAGAATATTGCAAAAAACTAAGTAGTTTAATCAATGAAAATACGTCTTAAGATGGTGCTGGTACACAAAAAGTACAGAGTAGCTGCAAATACATTACTATAAATCTTAAAATATGTTGTCCCAGTTTGGTTGGTTTGCTCATGTTTCTTTTTGTATTATTCTTAATTATAAATTACTGAATATTTCTACTTTATGGATTTAATCTTTATCTATAATACATATTAATAGGCTAGGCGATTTTTTGTGACCGATGTTTTGTTCTACCGTTTTATCCCGATTTTGACCAAACGTATATTATTTGAAAGGTATTTCTTTTTAGCCGTTTTTCAGATTTACAGGTTTTTAAATTTTTTCTTTATTTTGAGTAAATTGAATTTAAAGTTGCTACTAACACATACATAAAATTACACATAAGCTATGTCTGTTTTATTAAATTTGTTAATGTGCTTGATAATGAGTTTGTTATCTTCATTCACAATAATAATAAACCATAAAAGTGTTGGTTTGAGAATTGGCTAAGTTGAAAAAAAAGCTTCCTAGAAATTGCACTCGAATTTCGAGCACTGGAATCTGCTAGTATTAATAAAATCGTATTAAAATTAATCTACCAAAGGTACAAAATAAATAATCTAACAAAGTTTTTATTAAAACTCTTTCTTTGCTTATGCACATGAGTTTTGAAGCTTTCCGTGACTGTGCGTGACTATTTTAAAATTAGTCTTTGGTCACAACAAGTCTATGGACAAAGTTTCAGATCGATCGGTTGAGGGGAAATGGGGTTTAAATCACTCCGTGACTGTGCGTGCCTATGTGTGACTATCTTAAAATTAATCTTTGGTCACAACAAGTCTATGGACAATGTTTCAGATCGATCGTATGAAGGGAAGTGAGGTTTTAATCTCTCCGTGACTGGCGTGACTATGCGTGATTGTGAGTGACTATGTCAAAGGTAATCTTTTTTCACAGCAAGTCTATCGACCAAGTTTCAGATCGATCGGATAAGGGGAAATGGGGTTTAAATAACTCCGTGACTGTGCTTGACTATGAGTGACTGTGCGTGACTATGTCAAAGTTAATGTTTTTTCACAGCAAGTCTATCGACCAAGTTTCAGTTTGATTGGATGAGGGGAAATCTCTCCGTGACTGTGCGTGACCATGCGCGACTGTGCGTGACTAAGTCAGAGTTAATATTTTTTTTCATAGCAAGTCTATGGACCAAGTTTCGGATCGATCGGTTGAGGGGATCACTCCGTGACTGTGCGTGACTACCCCAAAAGTTTCAGATCAATCGGAAAGAAGGAATGGGGTTGACCCACGACAGACAGACAGACAGACAGAGAATACGAGTTAAAAGAAAGAGTTTAAAAACTTACTGGCTTTTAATTTTATAATACCTAATTTTCTTAGTTGAATACAAATACCATGTCCCAGGTTGGATTAAAACAACTGATAATAATAATTTACTCTTCAAAACAAAAACAATATTATCCGTATCGCCTATGCTTGTCTACTTTTTTTTCTTTTTAATTTGACACTTTCTTAACAATTTTATATAGAAATATTTAGACCGACAGGTTGCTTCAAAACGTTGGTTGCGAATTTAACAACTTGTAGTTTGTACTTACCCCAAATGTAGAGTATATGGGTATGTTCGTAAATGCAGTAGTTATGCATCACTGCAGCATAATAAAAGTAAAACGTTCAAAAAAGCATCACTTGGCAGCACTGATTTCCGTCAAAGGTTTTTTTATGCAAACAATTGACAGTGCTGCCGCAAATTTTTGCAACTATGGCATCATTTTAATTACTGACGCAATAGAGCGCGAAGTTAAAAAAAATTAAACATTGATGCAGAATGGAAGAGTAAGTAGTGCATTATATAAAAATTGTTAATACAAATTTAAATAATATCGTTTTACTATTTCAAAGTAATTTTGTATTTTAGGAATCCGCCTTCTTTTTCGTTTTAATTGATTTTTAATAACCAAAAGTCGTGTCATCTTTCTTTTAATTCTGTTTTTATTATAAGTTACAAAAAGTTGTCATTTTTAGAATCAAGATTTTCAATATTTGTTAATGTTATTGTGGTGAACATGTTTTTTGTCATTTGCAAAACGTTCTGAAAAGCAAACTCTGTGCAATTGTTGAGCAGTAAGTCCGAGGCAATAAATTTCTCTGTGTGAACATTAACGCACTTTTAAAGAGAATTGAAAAAAAGTTGCGCAACAAAAATTGCCTTGTATGAACCCAGACTAACAAAGCATCTGCAACAACTGATCACGCATCAGCAACAAAACTTGGCATAACTGCCGCAGTGATGCACAAATTTACTGCATTTACGAATGTACCCTATAGCCTGCTTACTTAACTTTGATGTAGTATTTTTTAAGATCACATATTTTTCTTAATACGTAAAATACTAGCGAAGCCAATAATCACTTTTAACTTACTAATCACTTCTTTACTTATTTATAAGGATAAATTTCGTCTTAATTTCATCATTTCCGCATCGATGTATGTTTTTGCATTGTCTGTTTTGCTTTGAACCGATGAATTGTATAATTGAACTACAATAGTTGATAATCCAACAGAGCAGTTAGATTCATTAGCTCTGTGAACTTGGCACCCGACTTTTGAAAATCGGGATTTTTCACGATTCTTACAGAATTTTGTATGTTGTTGATTGTAGTAATCAATATTTCTCTTTGTAGTTGCTTAAAAAAAAGTTATAGGACTTTGAAAAAACCCATCCCCCGGATTTAAAGGCACTCAAATCCAATGGTTGATTCTTGTAGAGAATCGTTTGTAGTTGATTGTAGTGAAGGAATTTTCGTTTGTAGTAGCAAGGAAAAAAAGTTATAGCTGATATATTTTTTTGAATTTTTTTTTTTCAAAATTGTGTTCGTGCTCTATAATAATTTGTAGTTGGTTGTAGTGACTGCTAATTTTTTGTAGTTTCGCGAAAATTAAGCGGAAGTCAGAATACATCGAAATCTAGCTCGGAAATTGTTTGTAGATGAATGTTGTGGTCTCTAATTCGTTTGTAGTTCCTCATGTCCCACACTGAAGCAAGGGCTGATTTTTCTTTAAAGAGTCCTAATTCTTTGTCTCTTGCCTCTTGCTTTGCCTTACACGCAACCTCTTCGGAAGGCAAATTAGCCGATACGACGTATCCAAAAGTCATTAGCTTGTCGGCTTCATCTCGTCGCCAAGTATACGTTGATTTTCCCTGCAGTTGCTTACCGATGCGTAAACGTCGGTCACCGCGCAATTAACACTTCTTGTCGTGAGCTATTCCACGAGAATCGAACGTCGAGATATGAAAAATCGCGCCATCGTCAGTGAGTTCAGTGCAACAATATATATTAATCTTCGCTTGGCATTCCGAACAACTCCCTTTAACCGTCAAGAACGTCTCACCCGGATCGCGATTGATTTTCGCATTCTTGAAAGTGTAAGGGCATGGCAGACGTAGCTCACTCCATAAAATGTCGTATATTGCATCCGTCCAGCCGAAAACGAGTACTTCGTACAGTCGCTCTTTATATTGGACGATGTACGATTTCATTTTATCCCAATCGTTTTTGGACACGCTTATTTTCGCTCGTAGAGGCGGTAATCCGCAATCAGTTGGACTCATCGACCAATTCAAATCATGCTATGGATCACCCAGGCTTTCGTTGTGGGTACTATCAATTGTTTTTGTCGGTATTATCGATTCTCCGTGAATTCTACCGAAACCACCACTGTCATTCCTTTTAAGGTAAAGGTAAACATGATCCTTTTTCATCGGTTTTGCAGGTGGACTGTTGAACAAATCTGAAGCGGTTTGCAAAAATTTGTTGGTATATGGCAAAAGTAAGCCCTAGTCGTCAACAAAACAAAGCCCTTGCAACGTTTCGTATATCAGGTTGGGTGAATTTTAAGTCTTCGAGGCCGAAGCCTCCGAGCTGGGAAATTAAATTTTTGAACCCGATACTACAAACGAATTAGCGACCACTACATTCAACTACAAACGATTTCCGAGCTAGATTTCGATGTATTCTGATATCCGTTATATTTTTGAGGAATTACAAACGAATTAGCGACCACTACATTCAACTACAAACGATTTCCGAGCTAGATTTCGATGTATTCTGACTTCCGCTTAGTTTTCGCGAAACTACAAACGAATAAGCGGTCACTACAATCGACAACAAATGAGTTCCGAGCGAGATCTCGATGTATTCTGATTTCCGCTTAGTTTTCCCGAAACTACAAACGAATAAGCGGTCACTACAATCGACTACAAATGATTTCCGAGCGAGATCTCGATATATTCAGACTTCCGCTTAGATTTCCCGAAACTACAAAAAATTAGCAGTCACTACAACCAACTACAAATTATTATAGAGCACGAACACAATTTTGAAAAAAAAAATCAAAAAAATATATCCGCTATAACTTTTTCTCCCACAAACGAAAATTCCTTCACTACAATCAACTACAAACGATTCTCTACAAGAATCAACTATTGGATTTCAGTGCCTTCAAATTCGGGGAATGGTTTTTTTTTCAAAGTCCTATAACTTTTTTTTAAGCAACTACAAACGAAATATTGATTACTACAATCAACTACATACAAAATTCTGTAAGAATCGTAAAAAAAATCCCGATTTTCAAAAGTCGGGTGCCAAGTTCACAGAGCTAGATTCATTGTAGACGCGGTTGGCATGGATTATTTGTACAACACAAAACTTCTTTCCGACTTCTTGATTGAATAAATAACACAAAAATTATTTCAATGTTCAAGATATAAAAAAAATCTTTCAATATTAAAGTTTTAACACAATTCCGTTATTTATTGGTACTATTCTAATATAACTTTTACAAAACCAACTTTAGAATTTTCTTAATAACTCTGGTGCCGCCTGCTATGCTACACATTTTCCCTAAGTATTTTATTGACTTCTTCAAAATTATTCATCACTTCCATTACTCGCGTATTTGTGTCCATTTAAAGATCTTTTATGAATTTCTTTAACTATAATATCTTTTTCACAAGCACAATTGCAATTTTGTATGATTTACACATTATTGCGATGTTGTTTATATTTCCGTTATTTATTGTTTTCTATTGTTGGTACAATTGTTTTGTAAGATGACATAACCCTACAAACAATTGGGTGATATATCAAAAACAGATAATACGGCTATATATATTATTTTTAAGGAGGTGAAATTTAAGGCCAAAATAAATAAAAACAAGTAAGAAAATTATAGTCGGTCTAGGCCGACTATACGATACCCTAAACCATGCGTTAAGAGACCCTATCTCTTAGGCCCAACTAACTGGACATAGAAAATAAGCATTAACCAAATTTGAGTGGGATTTTTATTAATTTTTTTGGCTGCAGATATGATCAAGTTCATATCGGATGCTATATCTATATGGGGACTAGGCCCAAAAATGGACCGATCCTGACCATGTCTCTCTTGTATTTTGTAAAAATATATACAAACAAAATATGAGAAGAATCAGTGCAATATTTTTGTTTTTCGATAGATTTAAGTGAAGATCGGGAAGCAGCTCTATATGGGGCCTATGACTAAGAGTTGTCCCATAGGAATCATTTTTGGACTACTCATTAATGGATGTAATAAACGCATACAAACCCAATTTGACTAAGATAAAATCGAATAAAACCTCGCCAAGAAATAGCAAATGCCCCAGACCACTTTTGTGCCAAAAAAAACTAGATCATGAAATTTGATGGGATTTTTTTCAACTTTGAGAAATTGATTAAAGCCATCATTATTTTTTGGTCTCTATACTTATAAGTACTCAGATATGAAGTACTGTTTTATTACCACGTTGTTAACCTATTGCCCATTGAGACCGAAAATTGGAATTTTTTTTTATAAAATTTTTAAAACTCCTTTTTCAAGTTTGAAAAAATTTTCTTAAACAAAATTTAAAAAACTGAATCTATCACTTTAAGGTTTTATTAAATACTTGTTGCAGATTAACTGTGTGAATTTTTAAGTAAATCCCTTTGCCAGAATTTTTTTGACAAGGATTTTATTTTTGCGGATTTCGAGAAAAATTGGATTTTTGTGAAATATTCTGTAAATGTACTCTTTCTAAATACTTTGTATCAAAAATTCATCACTTTTCTACTTTTAAATGTTATATTTTAGCTTAATAGCCTAGGTTTTCCATTAACCCTTTTGGAATTGGAGTCACATATGACCCCAAGCTAATAAAAGACAATTTATTCAAAAAATTAAATATTTTGTAAGTGCTGTCCAATTTTTAGATGCTACGCTTAAAATGTAATAACCAAATGTGTAGAAGTTTCGTTCCAAAAATTTGGGATAAATCCGAGAACGTTAACCCATTATTTGCTAAGGCCAGCTTTGGATTTTAAGATATTTTAAAATAAAAATGACCTAAAACGAGTTTTTCTAATAAACTCGTTGATACCACTATTTAGAATTTAGGAAAAATAATTCGGTTAATTTTTATTTATTTAACCCTTCAATGCTCCTGAGATCAAATTTATCCATTATGATATATCTGCAATTATCTGCTTATTGCTCGCGAATATAAATTAAAACAACTTTTAACCAATAGATTCATTTTTATAAATTTTGTTTAAGAAAAATTTTTCAAACTTGAAAAAGTAGTTATAAAAATTTTATCAAAACAATTTCCAATTTTCAGTCTCAAATCGCAATAGGTTAACAACGTGGTAATAAAACAATACTTCATATCTGAGTACTTATAAGTATAGAGACCAAAAATGAATAATGGCTTTAATCAATTTCTCAAAGTTGAAGAAAATGCCATCAAATTTCATGACCTAGTTTTTTTTTTGGCACAAAAGTGGTCTGGGGCATTTGCTATTTCTTGGCGAGGTTTTATTCGATTTTGAAGTTTTATAGCCTTTTGAAGGGATAATTTAATACTGATCCTGAATTATATAACACCTTGTCTGAAAAATTAAGCTATAGAACGAAATTTTCGTAAACTCTGAAAAAAAAGTCATATTTTCCCCACACACTTGAAATTTTCAATCGCTTTGCGCCACGACTAAACGTTTTTTGATTGGCCCAAAACTTTGTATTTCTCAGTTTTTTTGCTATTCGTATATTTCTAGGGGGTGAGACCGACAGTTTGAACACTTTTTTTCCCTCCATATAACGAAGGGCCACCCTAATATATATGTATGTATATAGTCCTTGAGTAGGCCAGAATTGAATGTGAAATGTGTGGTTTCACTATGTCATATTTACGGACAAAAGGAACTCTAAACTGAGATCTCTTCATTTTCTCGCAACTACTATACTGACAAAAAAAAAATACAGCCGTCAAACGAAAATAAATTGCCAACATATTACAAGCCGTTTTGCCGTAACAATTGACACTGGAAATGACATAGTGAAACAAATTCGATAAATTTACATTTTATTTTATAATTATGACAAAATAGTTTCAAAAAATAATTTTCATGCCGTATTTAATACAAATTTTTTAGATAAATTTTACTTTGTCGTTTAATTTTTTCATACTCTGAGTAAAAGTAGCAAAAGAAAATCGCATTGAATTGCTATAACAATAACAATAGTATACTAAAAATATAAAGAAAATTAATTTACAAAAAAACTTAAATTATAAAATTTTTAATTGGTTAGAAATTCAATGTGACAAAAATTGATACACGTCTATATTTTTTCTTACTTTTGAAAATGTAAATCTAATTGAACTAAACAAAAATACGAGTGACGTAGCAAGTTTTCTATAAGTTTGTAAGTATTTTCTTTCTTTTTTGTAAATGTGACATTTCTGCTTTCTATTATTGAAAATGAATTCAGGGGCCAAATCACCGCATTCGATATCGAGTAAAATCAATCGAAATTCCATATTTTGGTTTAATATTTGAAGAAGACGGACAAACGCTCGACCACGATTCGCTTTTCTTTTTAACCAGAGGCCATAATTCTTCAACTGTGAGAAAGAAAAATTATTCTTAACATTTTATTTTGGGAAATAAAAAAATGATTTCGATCGAAAAATTTCGATAACGAATGCGGTGATTTGGCCCCTGTATTTCATGTATTATTACATTAAATTTTAAACTGTTTAAGGAAAACCAAATTCTATTTTTGTATGTTTTATTTTGTTTATTAATTTATTAAACATAAAATTTTTAATTGTATGCATTTTATTCAGTGTTTGTTTTGTTATTATTATTATTATTACAATATTACTTTAAAGTATATTTAAATATACATAATATTTTTTTCCTCTTATACAAAAAAAGTTATTTTAATGCAATATATAAGTAATTTTTTTATTATCTTACTTGATTTTATAAAATAATATATTTTTTTGTTTTAGTATTTTAATAGGCTGATGTTAAAAAAAATTGAGTGAAGGTTTTAAAAGAAGAGAAATTAAAGAAATTTTGATTTTTTTTTTTAAAGGGAATAATTATTAATTTAAAAAATATTTTTTTATTTTTTTAATAGTAGTTTAACAAAAGTATAACAAAAAAAACGTTTAATAGCATAGAATAGATTTTTTTTCGTTAAGTGTGTTTTAGGATGTGTTTTTTAAAGACTACTTAATAAAAATATGATGTTAAAAAAAAACGAAGAAAAAAACTAAGAATTAAAAATAATTAAGAGGTATTATTAATGTAAAGAGATTTGTGTTTTGTTTTTTTTTTTTTTTTTTTAATTTTTTTTTAATAAGGCAAAAAAGAGAGTAGTAAAGGAAGGACTTTAATGGGAAAAGTTATAATTTTAAATTTAAATTTTAAGTAAAATATTTGTTAAAAATTTTTTTAGATAAACCAATAAAAATATTTTTTTTATTAAAATTATAATATACGTTTAATGGAGGGGATTTTTATAATTTTGTCAAAATTTTTGTTGTCGTTTTTATTCAAAATAGTCTATTGATGAATTTTACAAAATATGTATTCTAATATTTTGTATGTTCAAGTTCAGTTATTGTTAAAAATCTATAACTTTTTTTCTTTAGTTATTATAAAATACAATATTTACCTCTCTTCGTGGTTTGTTAAATTATTATGTCTATTTAAATTAGTTTTATTTTTCTTTTTTATATATATTTTTTTATATCGTATGTTTATAATGTAGGTTTATAATGCAAGTATATAAGTATATGTTTTAAAGTTATATTTAATTAAAAAGTAGTTTTTTTTTTATTTTTGTTTATAATAAATTGTTAAATTAATTTTATAGATTTTTTCTGTTATTTGTTTTTCTTTAGGAGCAGCAGGTTTTCCGTTAAAGTTATTTGAAAGGAGTAGAATTTTTTTGGAGAGAGCGGTAGACAAGTTTAGTACTCTCTTAATTATTTCTTTTTATGCTCTGTTATGATGGAGTAGTTGAATTTCTGTATAAAAAATAAATTTATAATATCGTTTTTTTTTTTAATTTTTAACAAAAAAAAAATATTCAAAAAGATCTGTAAACAATTGTTTTTAAAAAATCCTTTTTTTGCTTCTCTCTTTTTTTTATTCTCTTAAACACTTACACACTTAGTGGAAACGTTCTTTTTATGGGTTTGCTTTTTTATTTTTCTTTTTAACTCTTGCCAGTTGGTTATTCACATTCAATTAAATTTTTTCTTGTTTTAAAACGTTTTGTATTTTTTTTTTTAATGAAGTCATATATTCTTTTTAATATAATTTAATAAAATTGCAAAAATTCTTTTACACGTTTAGCGTGTCGATTTATATATTTTTATCTCTCTCTTGTTCTGGTTTTCGGAGTTATTATTTGGTTTAGGTTTTCTTTTTATTTAGCATAAATTGATTGGTTCGTAATCGTCGTGTGTCTCTCTTTGCATATAATCCTCTTGTTATTTATCTCTTCAAAAAAAAATATCTTTTTATTTTGTTGTTATATAATGCAGATATAATCTAATCTTCTTTTGACGATCCGGCACTATTATTAGGTTGTGAATCTTTGATTTTTTCATCGCGTGGTTTGGCAGCGCCAAAAATAGCAGCAGCCTGCTTTGTCTCCGCCAATCCATTGATTGGAGCATCTACGGTACGTGGTTTAAGTTGAAGTCGAGGTCGGCCTGAGTCGTCTAAATTAAAATAATAAAGAAAGTCAGATTAAAAATCTATCACAAAATTGATTGAAGCCAAATTAGATTCAAAATTTTAAATAAAATAGTTAATTTTAGTAAATCAATAAAATAAAAATATATAAATTATTTTTTAAAAATTAATTAATTTAAAAAATTACAGTTTCTAATTATTAGTTAATAACTATTTATTTATATAGCTAATCAATTCAATAAAGTTCTAATATAATCTAACCCATAAAAATAAAGTTTTTAATAGAACTCATTCTTTCCTTATGCATATGAGTTCTGAGTCTCTCCGTGACTGTGCGTGACTACTTTAAAATTGATCTTTGGTCACAAGTCTATTGACAAAGTTTCAGATCGATCTAATGAGGATAAGTGAGGTTTTAATCTCTCCGTGACTGTGCGTGACTATGCGTGTCTGTGCGTGACTATGTCAAAGTTAATCTTTTCACAGCACGTCTATCGACCAAGTTTCAGAACGATCGGATAAGGGGAAATGGGTGACTATGTCAAAGTTAATCTTTTTTCACAGCAAGTCTATAGATCAAGTTATATCGATCGGATAAGGGGAAATGGGTTTTATATCACTTCGTGGCTGTGCATGACTATGTCGAAGTTAATCTTTCTTTACAGCAAGTACTTATATTGACCAAGTTTCAGATTGATTAGATGAGGGGAAATCCGTTTTAAATCTCTCCGTGACTGTGCGTGATCATGCGTGACTGTGCGTGACTAAGTCAAAGTTAATCTTTTTTCACAGCAAGTTTCAAGATCGATCGAATGAGGGGAAATGACATTTAGATCACTCCGTGAGTGGGCGTGACTATGCGTGACTGTGCGTGACTACCCCAACATTAATCGGTAGTCACAACAAGACTATGGGCCAAGTTTCAGATCAATTGGATAAGGGGAATGGGGTTGACCCACGACAGACAGACAGACAGGCAGAGAGTATGAGTTAAAGGAAAGAGTTTTAAAAAATATTTTAATTAATCAAAGTTAGGCTTTAAAAGAATTTAATATTTTATTAAAATTCTTATAAAAACAATAAAACCAAAATTCTGTTGAAAAATTTAATTAAAAATATTATAAAGAAAAAATTATTGATCAGAATTTTATTTTATTTATTTTTTTCATCAGAATTTTGATTAATATATTCAGCAAACTTTTTTATTATTCATTCGTTTTTTTCGTTTTTTTAACAAAAATTCTGTTAAAAATTTTTATTAAAAATTTTATAAGAAAATTATTCATCAGAATTTATATATTTTTTTTAAATAGAATAATATATTATTGATTAATATTAAAATATAATTAAATACTTTATTATACAAGTTATCAAAAATTTGCTAAAAATAATTAAGTCAAAATTCTGTTTAATACATTTTTCAAAAGCCTTATTAATCAGTTTAACGAAATTTGGATTATTAATTATTATATTAATTTTCATAGTTGAATTTAATATCTTTATAAATCAAGTTAAGTTCTAATAAAAAAAATCATATACACAAATTCTTATTATATATTGTACATTATTCATTATTCAGCATTGTGAAAATATTTAGAAAAAAAAAATGATTATTTGAAAATTAACTTTAATAAAATTAATTAAATTTATTATCCAAAATTTTCGTTTGATTGTTTTTTTTTTTTTTCAATTAGCAGTTGCTAATTTTTATTTAGGAGTTACTAACTATAATTTAATACTTAATTATTCAATCTAACGAAATTCCGATAAAAAGAATTAATGTGAGATGAGTTTCAAAATTTTAATTTTTACATACAAATTTCATACGTATGAGTTTTTATAAACTGCAGCTAACCTATAACTCTAATTTCTAATTAATAATTTAACTGAAAGCTTTATATATTTATTAATCAGTGCTTTGATTTTTTTGTTTCTTTGACAGTTTTGACTATCAGACTTTTAAAAATCAATTAAATCAAAATTCTGAGTAAAAATTTAATCAAATATTATCGATTAATCAAAATTTTGATTATTTCATTAAAGATTAACTAATTTAATAAATTTATGTAAAATTATTAATCATTTAATATAAAATATATAAAAAATTAATAATAAATTTCTAAAATGATTAATCGGAAATAATTTAAAACTCAAAACATTCTTTACTACCTCTTTAAACACCCGGGAAAACTTTCAGAACCTTTTAATATCCTCTGAGTAACGTTGTGATAAACTAACTACGTGGGCGGTTAACTAAATCCCCGAAATGCCAAAATTGTTTTTTTTTTTACAAAATATCACAATTCGGCTTTTTAAAGGCATATTTAAAGACTGGTCTCATTTACAGTTCTGCAAGGCTTATGAAGATAACTCTTTAGGAATTCTTTAAATAACTGATTTAGTAACATTTCAACAGAAACATTAAAAAACAAAATTAAGAATTTCGTAATTCTAGTAAAGATAAATAAAAAAAAAGAAATAAAAAAGGTTTCATCAACCTTACCTATACTACCTAAGGGTGCAGCAACCGTTGAGGAGCGGTCATTATTGAAATGACCTCCGGCGCCGCCAGGACCACGTTGATCACGATCACCGCCACGATTTCTGCTAAAACTGTTATACCGTTCATTATTGCCACCGCCATCTCGACTTTGACCGCTAAAGCTGCCTTCACGATGATTGCGATCATTACGATCGTTATAACGATCATCATTGTTGAAATTGCCATAACGACCACGATTCGCGGGACGATCTGTAAATATGGATTTAAGATTGCAAGAAAAGGAAAAATTAAAAAAAAGTTTTAATGTTTTGAAGAGAAATAACTGCTCTTCAATATACAAATTTAATTGAAATTAAGATTTCAATAAAAAAATTTCAATAAAAACAACGAAAAAATTTTGATTGATTTTGGGAAAACCTTTACAAAAATTGGATTTTCTTTAAATTTTCCATAGATTTTAGTTCTGGTTTTTAAGCATTTTCCATTTAACTGTAAATTACAAAATCTCTATTTTTTTTATGAAAATTTTCAATTTCTTTAAATATTTTCTAATTTCAATAGAACTTGAATGAGCATTTTTTATTTTTTTGTGTTTGTATAGTTTAAAAATTTTTAATACATAAATTTTGTGAGGATAGTTGGTTGTTCTAAAATGGCGGGTAGTATAATTTGAAAGACAAATTTTGTCATGCATGTAGTTTTGAGGAGTGACCAAATTATAAATAAGCCAAACTAATAACTCTATATTGTGTATACAAATAGAAAATTATAAAAAAAATTAATCTTGGATTACGTGGAAACACTACAAAATGTTAACAAACTACTGCTACTTGAAAACAAATTAAAGCAAAACAAAAGATGTTGATAATTTGGTAATAAGACAAGCTTATAGTTTACCATTATATCCTCTATTCATACCACCGCCGCCTCCACGATTTCTATCATTGTGACCTCCATGATTATCATTGTACGAACCTCTATTATCACGATCACCACCACGATCATGGCCGCGATCGCCACCACGGTCTCCTCCACGATTACCTCCACCGCCACGGCCAAAGTTTTGCTGATGACCACCCCCTTGTCTGGGTGGGCCACGTTTGTTGAAGCCGCCACCCCTGAAAAGAACAAATTTATAAATTCGCCAGAAACAAAAACTATATAATTAATTTTTTACCGGTCATTTTTCTTACGATCTGCAATATCAATTCTAAGCGGGGCAGAAATATCATCCAATTTAATGCGTCCATCATATTCTAAGGCTCTTTCCAAATCTTCCAATGTTTCAAATTCCACATAACAGAATCCCTTGAATTGATCTGTTTCACGGTCCTTAACCAAACGTATATTTTTAACGTCAAAATCCTTGAAAATTTTAGTGACATCGCCTTGTACAACAAGTTGCGGTAAGTTGCCAACGTAAGCAATATAGGGGGGTTCGGTTGGCAGCGTTTTGCCACCGCGATCTCCAAAATTTCTAAAGAAAATTTTAAAAAAATAATTGAATAAAAAATAAGCAAAAACAAAATGAACAATCAAAATTGTATTAGCAAATGCCTAGAACGGGAATTACCAATCTATATAAACTAAATAATAGAAAACAGCCGTTTCCCAAAAAAAAAAATATATTGAGTCTATTATATAATGATCCAATTAAGTACTTAATCACTATTCAAAATTACCATTGAGCAACTCCCTGATATTATCTTCATACTTCCAAAAACAAAAAAGGTGAACACAAACAAGAAACTCCTTTCACTTGCTAAAATCAACATCCGGTAACTTATTTTAAAGAACAATGGAAAATCAAAGATTAGACAAACAAAATTAAGGGGCTCACCAATAAGGTAGACAGGTGATTTCATACAATATTTCAAAAACACTAGCCCCATTTCAACAGCACAGCATTCCATAAACAAGGGGGGAAGTATGATGACGAAAAAGAATAATTGCACGGCGAATTTTAATTTGGCAACAACGACTAACTTCGCTGACAGCTCAGTCTACGTTGGCAGAGCCCATATATGAAGAAAAACACATTTTCTTCGTGCTTTGACATTTTCTGGCTTTATACAAAAAATGTTATATTTAGCCAAATTCCCTAACATTTCTTGAGATCACAGCGCTACACAAATATTGTCATTCATAATTTACACAAAATTTCTATTAAAAACAGCATAATTTATAGAATTTTGCACACAATTTTTTAAACTTTTCAACCATATATAAAATATATATATAGATATATATATATATATACATTAATATCACAACGTCAAGCAATCATCTCTTTAACAGGGGGCGAAATGGCAGAGAACCGCACACAACTAAATGAAAAATTCACCAATTTTTTCTTTTAATTTTATGCTCACATTTTTGTTTTTCTTTAAAAACTTTATATATAATAGAAAAATAACGATATGCTCAACACTTTTTTATAAGTTTTTAATAAAATTTGTTCATTATTTAACACAAATATCAAAATATTTACCTAGAATTTTCAAAACCACCTCTTCCAGCCATGTTTTATTTTTTTCAAATGGTCTTAATCACTCTCTATTTGTCTCTGTCTAATCATACAATTTTTTTAACGTGACGGCAAATTAGTATTTGCTTCTTCTTAACTTTTATAATTTTTCTTTTGGTTTCAACAATCGTGATTGTTGAATAATATGGTGGTCCCTTTTTGTCAATACGTTTATATAGCGGCGTAGTGTTTAATCAAAACAAAATGAACAAAACTTGTGCGTTCAGAGTTGCAACTGCTTTCGCTTGATTTTATTTAATTTTATAAATTTTCCAAAGTATTTTCAACACAATTTAGTTTGTTTTTATTTTTTATTAAATAATAATTATTTCTGAAAATTTGATAATTTTGACAATTTAACACTCCCAATCTTTGTGGATGGGGGCGCCCTTGCGCGCGCACGTTATTTTTTTTATTGTTTTTACCAAAACTTTAATTTTTCATAGCATTTCTCTAATCATTTATGATATTTTTCTTTAATTTTGTTTTTTTTTTTTTTTTTAATATTTAGTTTTTATATATTTAGGCAATAAGCTGTTTCAAAACTGTTTTCCGGTATTGGAGGGTTTGTCCCCAATTGTCAAAATTGAAGTAACTGTCTTAATGATTTTTTTATAAACCAACAAGAAAATTATCTTTCAATAATTTTGGTGATGCCAAATTTTTATCAAAAGTATATCGTTTATTTCTTAATTTTCGCAGATCACTTTACAATTTATTCATTCGCAACAATTTAATAAACATGACATGCGAACTTTAAGTTCGTCAAGTTCACCATGCTATATGAGTAGTTTTTATCAGAGTGTAGTTTTTTCAACATCACAGCGTCGTCAAGACGGATACCGTTGTTTAAAAAATGGGGAAGATTCCATTAAAAAGGAGAATTAAAATAACAAAGAATTTCTTCTTCTTCGAATTTTAAAAGATTCTTACAAAATCAAGGACCATATATATGGTCCTTGATTCAGGGAGTTCGCGCCCAAATCATGATTGAATCTACATGATTCGCCATACAAAATTTTGAGAGCGAATCTACTTGGTTCAAAATGAACCTAGTTGTGAACCTAGAAACATTGAGTGTCATCTCCAGGTTTGATAAGAAATTATCGCTAGTTTATCTGAACTAGCTGTCAAAAATAAATACAAAGAAAAAACAAAAAATTAATTTGAGCAATAAAATAAATAAAAACATTTAACAAATAAAAAGTATATATTTACGTACACTCAAATAAGAATTAAAAAAATCAAATATTTGCACAAAAAATATAAACGTCAAAATTAAACAAAAACACTCGTCTGAACACCAAGGTTGACAATCATGACTCAGAGAGCGAATCAAGTGGTTCATTTTGCCGTCTGAACATTTCCATTTTTATTTGTATATATATATATATATGTAAATAAATATATACTTTTTATTTGTTCAATGTTTCTATTTATTTTATTGCACAAATTAATTTTTTGTTTTTTCTTTGTTTATATATTTTTGACAGCTAGTTCAGATAAATTAGCAATAATTTCTTATCAAACCTGGAGATTACACTCAATGTTTCTAGGTTCACAACTAGGTTCATTTGGAACCAAGTAGATTCGCTCTCAAAATTTTGTATTGCGAATCATGTAGATTCAATCATGATTCGGGCGCGAACCGTGAATGAGAGAGCGAACCGCGAATCTTGCTGTCCGTGTGAACATAGCGTAAAGTGGCTGATACACGACATCAAACTGCCGTCAATATATTTGATTGTAAGCGTGTTTTTGTTTGATGGAGGTGATAGACGCTGTCAAACTCGCTCGTCAATAGAGTCGTCAAACGCCAAATTTTGTGTGAAATACCAAAACTGTTGTTTAAAATCAAAGCCGTTGTCGTGAAAATTTTATATACTTATAACAAAATTTTGTACTTATTAAAGGGGGGTAAGGTTTTAAAGGCGAAAAAATACGTATTTTTTCATTTTTTTTTAAGATATGAATAATGTTGGATTATTTGTTTTATATACACGTTATAGTATAACCTTTGAAATATCTTTGAAAAATTTCAGTTAAAAATTTTAATAAATAGTGACAGCGATGAACATCATAACTCGTTACCGGATCTTACGAAATAAAAAAAATCGAAATGCGTTTAAAAGGTGATATGTTTCCCGAGGTAATCACGGTTTTTTATTTTTGGCAGCATTTTGAAGTGAAAACTCGATTTTTGCTCTAAAATTTCGGTATTTTGTTGTTAGAAAATGGGGAAGAGAATGGAAAATAAAAAAAAACTCTTCGTAGTTACCTGATGAATTATGTGCTGATATAGTGTGTAAAATTTCAAAAGAATCGGTCAAGTAGATTTTGACTTATGATGTCTATAATATTTATCTAATATTCACTCTGCGGTCAAGGTATTTTTATAATGCGAAAAAAGTGTTACCAAGTGTTACGAATAGGCTAGACAAAAGAAAATGTCATACATATGACATTTTCTTTACTCCCTTTTCTACAAAGAATCGCCCGTAAATTGTACACGTTTTGCAGTTAAAAACGAAATTTTTCTGCAAATTTCAAAAACTAACAGCAATTGCATCAGATTTTGTGAAATTTAATTAAATCTAAACGCAAGAAAACTAAGCGCATCCATTAAAATGGCACTAACTTCGCGTTTTTACAGTGAAAAATATCCAGAGGTAGAGGATGTGGTTATGGTCAACGTACTTTCCATTGCCGAAATGGGTGCTTATGTGCATTTATTAGAATACAACAACATTGAGGGTATGATTCTATTGTCCGAATTGTCCAGACGTCGTATACGTTCCATTAACAAATTGATTCGAGTGGGCAAAACAGAGCCAGTGGTGGTGATACGTGTTGACAAGGATAAGGGTTATATAGATTTGTCCAAACGTCGTGTGTCACCCGAAGATGTAGAGAAATGTACAGAAAGATTTGCTAAGGCCAAGGCGGTAGATCTATTGCTACGTCATGTGGCCAATCTATTGGCATACGAATCGAGTGAACAATTGGAAGAGTTGTATCAAAAAACCGCCTGGCATTTTGAAAAGAAATACAATAGTAAAGCGGCGGCCTATGATATATTCAAACAGTCCGTGACAGATCCCACCGTCTTTGACGAGTGCGATTTGGATGAAAAGACAAAGGAGGTGTTGTTGAACAATGTTAAACGCAAGTTGGTTTCGCCCACTGTTAAGATTCGTTCAGACATTGAATGTTCCTGCTATGGCTATGAAGGCATCGATGCTGTTAAGGCTTCTCTAACTAAGGGTTTAGAATTGAGTACTGAGGAGTTGCCCATACGTATCAACTTAATAGCACCTCCACTGTAAGTCGTTTTGTTAATGTTTATTGAACATTAATATAACTTTGATGTATGGGGCGTTTCATGTCAAGTGACCCAATTTTTAAAACCGATGTCTTCCGATCAGGATGAAATTTGCACCAAGGTTAGTCCTATTGGATCGGTCTAGAACTCAGAGTTAGAGGACCAAACATATGTGTTTTCTCATCCATGTAACCTTTTACCTATTGTTCTTAGCAAAATTTGTCCCAAATAGTTTAGATAGCTATTTTTTCAGTCTTTCGGAAAAAAAAATAAAAAAAATTTTTGCCTTTTTTTTCAAAATCAAAAATTTTTTGACTTTTTTTCAAAAAAGGAATTTTTTTGGGGCTGAAAAGAAAGCTTAGATTTTTTCCTTTAAGATCTTTTTGGTCGCTTAGTGGGTTGCGAGTGGGATATCTATTAAAAAAAATGTTTTGTAACTCAAGACAACGGTTTTTCAATTTTTAGCATATGCACTAATTTGAATTTTTTCCTATTAGTGCGTAGGTGTTTCCAAAACCTTAAAAATAAAGCATACACTGAAAAACTAGACAAATTAACTTTTCCTGCGGTATGTAACATACCTAATTAAAATTTCATACCTTCGATACTGTAATACGCGTAATATGTTAACCTCAGGAAAAAAATCACTTTTTTATACAAATGTTGAAAAGTAATTTTTTTTATTTATTTCTTATAATTATTAAATTAATATATAATAATAATAAAAATAAATAATTTATTAGATCCATTTATAACATAACTATTTTTTTAATTAATTTATTGTAGCTGATGAAGTATTTAAGTTTTGTAAATACCCAGTCTTTCATCCAGCTTATTTATCGCCTTTATTTGCTGCTTTTTTGCCAATCTTTTCTTGGCGTTACTAGGTTCAGCTGTTGCTTAAACCGATGTTGAAGGAAATCAACTTAAAGTGCTTAACAGATGACTCGCCAGGAGATTTACACGAATACCACAATTGCCTTAAATTGACTATGTGTCTTAATGCAACAACTTCTTGCCACTTAAGTGAACTTCAAATTGGCCGGAAACCACATTCAACAAAGTGAATTTAATCAACTCTTTTGATCGCGAATATATTGAGAAGGTGAAATTTGAATCTTGGATTCAGACTGACAGATGCACATTGAAAACAATAATTTTAAATGTGGATGATTTTGTGGAAGAAATGTGTACAGGATTGCTAAACTTGAGAACCCATGACTTTTTAGTCAAAGAGCAATGGTCATTCTTCAAGGATTTGAAGATACATTTGAAGTCTGGTGAATTCGTTATTTCGTATGATTTCGCAGAAATCTATAAAAATGTTCTTCAGGATGCCATACAAGCTTTCTACTTCAATAACGACCAAGCAACTATATTCACAGTAGTTATTTAACACATGAAAGATGAAAAAGTGGAACACAAAAATGTGGCAATCATATACCACGATTTAAAACATGATACCATTGCAGATTATGAGTACCAGAAGATAATACTAAAATATCTAAAATCTAAATTTACAGTAGAGAAGGTATACTACGTTTCGGACGTAGCTCGTGCTCTCATCAAGTGCTCTCATCAAGATCGCATCTTAGATGCGACTGCTTTATTCCATTGGGCAATGAATTATTGTAAAGAAACTAAAATAGTTTTTAGTAACGAAGAGGATCATGAGAAAACATTGAAAAAACTGAAGAACAGATTCGATGATGCGATAACAATCGATGGCACCGCTCAATACCATGCTTTTATACCGCTTGTCGATGGAAGACCCAAGTTTTCTGCCTCCACTCAATGCGAGTTCTTTCTAAAGCCAAAAAAGAAACCAGCAGCGAAATCAACAGCTGAACCTAGTAACGCCAAGAAAAGATTGGCAAAAAAGCAGCAAATAAAGGCGATTAATAAGCTGGATGAAAGACTAGGTATTTAAAAATGTACAAAACTTAAATACTTCATCAGCTACAATAAATTAATTAAAAAATAGTTATGTTATAAATCACATTAGGTGTGATTACGATAAAATTTTATTAAATTATTTATTTTTTATTTTTTATTATTATATATTAATTTAATTTTTATTACAAATAAAAAAAAAATAATTTTTCAACATTTCTATAGAAAAAAGTGATTTTTTTCCTGAGGTTAACATATTGCGGGTATTACAGTATTCGAAGGTATGAAATTTTAGTTAGGTATGTTACATACCGCCGCAAAGGTTAATTTGTCTAGTTTCTCAGTGTATGCTTTATTTTTAAGTTTTGGAAACTCTTACACACTAATAGGAAAAAATTCAAATTAGTGCATATGCTAAAAATTTAAAAACCGTTGCCTTGAGTTACAAAACATTTTTTTTGATAGATATGCCACTCGCATCCTACTAAGCGACCAAAAAGCTCTTAAACTAAAAACTTAAGCTTTCTTTTGACCCCAAAAAAAAATTATTTTTTTTGAAAAAAAGTCAAAAAATTTTTGATTTTGAAAAAAGACAAAAAATTTTTATTTATTTTTTTTAAAATTTTTTTCTGAAAGACTGAAGAAATAGCTATATAAATTATTTGGGACAAATTTCGCTAAGAACAATAGGTAAAAAGTTGCATGGATGAGAAAAACACCTGTTTGGTCAAAATGTCAAATTTGGACCCCCTCTTACTCAGATAGTTCTGGACCAATCTTGTTGAAAAATTGTGTCTAAACTACTATCCAATAGGACTAACCTTGGTGCAAATTTCATCCCGACCGGAAGACATCGGTTTTAAAAGTTGGATCACTTGACATGAAACGCCCCATATTTATTTTCTTACATTTCATCTATATTTACTTTCCAGTTATGTGATGACAACATCCACTACTAAAAAAGCTGAAGGCTTGAAAATTTTAGAACAAGCAATCGATAGTATCAAAGCTAAAACAGCCGAATTTAATGGTGAGTTTAAGGTTATTATGGCTCCTAAATTGGTAACAGCCATCGATGAAGCCGATTTGGCTCGTCGATTGCAAAGGGCTGAACAAGAAAATGCCGAGGTTGGTGGCGACGATGAAGAAGAAGAGGATGACGATCAGGAGGGCATGCAATTCGATCCAGAGAATGAATCAATCAATCACAAGGGCGGCCGCCGTCCAACGAAAAAAGGCGATGACGATGAAGACGACGAGGACGATGAAGAAGATGAGGAATAATTTAATAAGTCTTAATTTTGATTGGTTTATTTTCGAAATTCTATTGTTTAGTTTGTTTGATACTTCTATACTGTGAACAGTTTCCATAGTTTTTTTTTTACTCATTTCATTTTTTTAACAAAAAAAAAATAAAAAAAAAGAATTTAACGCAATTGTTATATTAAAGAAAAGAAGAAAGAACATAAGAACAACATAAATAGTTTTTTTATATAAAGTTGAGAGACTAGACTCTGAAAGGACTGGTTTCTTTTTTCTAAATAAATAAATTATAAACCACAACGCAGGTTGTTTTATTTTGCAAATTTATTAACAAGATAAGGGTAATTAAGAAAAAATTCGGAGATGGAGTAGACCAAACTGCGGCTTGTTTAGATCGTAGAGCATGAAAAGATTTGTGCGAAATATTCACCAGCCTCAATATCTTATGGCAGTATTCAACAGCTTCATCCAAATAGTCGCTCTTATCGGAGAAGTTATAACTACAGAACGACACAATTTTCGTTTATTCCCCAGCAAAAATCATTTTATGCTCTAACGATCTGGATATATCTTAATATAATTCTAGGCAGGATTCTATTACTTTGTAATGACAAAACTAGTTAAACTGTTAATATTCTCTGAATCTTCAACAATTTAACTAATGAATTATGTCGTTGTGCGGTCTTTATTAATTAAATAAAAAGATATTAAAAAATGTTTTAAAATTCAGTATAAATTTTTTTATTTATAAAATAATTTCCATTTATAATAATTTTAGCCAAAAGATACTTAAACAAGATAAACTAAATTAAATGAAATTTATGCAGCCACCAAATTAATTAACAAATCTATAAAATAAAGTTAAAGGTAATAAATTTTGCATTTATTTAAATTCATATATGATTCTAAAATTATAAACATAAACAGCCAACAAAATTCTAAGCACTCAGAAATAGTAAATCTTTAAATGCTCTTAAATGTGATAATTGTGAAAGGGTTTATAAACAAGAGCCAATTTTTGGGATGTCAGTTAAACTTATGCCGTTTTCTTTTCTGACACAAAAATGTCGCATTTTATTTGCACTTTTTTTGAAAAATTTATTTTTTTTATATATTCCAAGTTAAGAGTTACCTAATTTTATACATCAATCGAGAGGTCTCAAAGTGCTGTTTTCATAAAATGCAAAAAATCTTGATTATTATCCTCTTTGAAATCATGGGGTGAAAATATTAAGAAAATGGGGAACAATGCGGAAATATTCTCACACTATGACCTGAAAGAAGTCAATGGCTACTATTTTTTGCGATTTACGAGCGCTCGACTTTGAGACCTTTCGATTGATGTATAAAATAAGATTGCTCTTAATTTAGAATTCATAAAAAATACACTTTTCGAAAAAAGTGCAAATAAAATGCGACATTTTTTGTCAGAAAAGAAAACGGCATTAGTTTGATCAAACAGTTTAAAGATATAAATAAGACTCACGATCTTTAATAGCATGTTCAGACGGCAAAACAAACCACTTAGTTCTCTCTCTGAATCACGATTGCGAACTTTGGTGTTCAGACGATTGTTCTTGTTTCATTTTGACGTTTATATTTTTTGTGCAAATATTTGAAGACATCCTTCTACACTTTACGTTTCAATATTTCAATTTTTCCATTTTTATTTAAATATATATATATGTAAATATATACTTTTTATTTGTTTAATGTTTCTATTTATTTTATTGCACACGTTATTTTTTGTTTTTCTTTGTTTATATATTTTTGACAGCTAGTTCAGATAAACTAGCGATAATTTTTTTTAATCTAAATTGGAGATCACAGTAAATTTTTCGTGGTTCGCAGCAAGGTTCAAAATGAACCAAGATGGTTCGCTCTCAAAATATTGTGTGGCGAAACATGTTGATTCAATCATGATTGCGGCGCGAACCGTGAATGAGAGAGCGAACTTCTAATTTTGCTGTCTGTCTGAACATTTAACTAAACTGAGTTTAACTGACCTTTTAAAAGCTTGGCCTAAAAGTCACATTAAACTAGTTTAATATTTCAAATTATGACTACAGCGTTAAAATGCGCGAGCTTAACTAAACTAAGTATGATTGATACCCTAAAAACTCGGTCTTATACCTTCAAACTATTTGACTTAAGAATACAAAATTTGAGTTTAATCAAACTAAAATTGCGAGTTTAACTAAACTAAGATTAATTAACACTCCAACAATTTGGTTTAATAACTTTAAACTATTTGAATAAGTTAAACTAAGTTTTATTAAACTAAAGTTATCAACTCTTCATTCAAATATTTTAAAGTTATAAGAGCGAGTTATGTATAATATCAATTAAACTTAATTTAGTTAAACTCATTTGGAAATTTGATAATTATTACAAAAACTTAGTTTAACTTAAGTAAAAATTGGCTCTTAGATATGTCAAATTGTCTAGTTTTATATTAGTTATAAAACAAGGCCCAGGACGAAGTTGGAGAGCAAATGTTTTATGGCTAGTTTTATTTTAAACCAGAAAAATTATATTAAAACTATAGATCGATATTAATTAAATTTAGTTTAGGTCAGTTATGTTTTTGATAACAGTCTAAGTTAAAGATTAACTTAGTTTAGTTAAACTTGAAAATGTTTACACTAAAAACTTTCAAACCTAAAAATCAATATTAAAACTCGTGAGTATAACTATGATTTGCATCCCAATAATTCAGTCATATAACTTTAAACTATTTTACTAAGAGCGAGTTTTGGGGAAGTCAGTTAAACTTAGATTTTTTTTAAACTAAAGTTTTTCACTCTTTAGTCATATAGTTTAAAGTTAGAAGTTACGACTTTTTCCACATTAGTCAAGTAGTTAAAAAGTTTAACTAAACCAAGCTTAAATGACATCCCAAAAACTCTGTAAAAGTTGCTAACTGGGAGATTGAGTAATAGGTCAGAAATGCAATATAAGTCATAATTATCAGCCATGTTTTAAATTTGACAATGATTACAAAGTGGAAGTGGAAATTTCATCGTGTTCAGTTATTTAAACGTGTTTTTTCCAATACTTAATTTGTTTATTGCTCTAATTATTTACATTGAATAAAATAAAAAATGTTCGGAAATATTAAAAATATTTTTAGAGATTAAAAAATCAATTTCAAATCACTTAATCAAAATTGGGAACCATAATCATAGATGGAAGTTTTCACTTTCACCATAAATTTAAATAAAGAACACCAAACATGACAAATGTCACACAAATTTGAAGACAATTTTAAGTTTTAGTTTGAGGAAGCCATTATTTATTTAAAATAATTATTAGAAAATATTTATTTTCGAAATTTGTGCTTTTTTGACATAAACATATTTGCCATGACATTGTCATGTTTTATTTCCCATTATTCTATTATCTTATAAATTTCTTTCAAAAAAAAATCACACCAACATGACAATTGCCACAAAAATTTCAAGAAAACGTAATAGCCATTTTTAGACTCTGAAAATTAATTTATAATTTAAAAATGCCTTTATATAGAGATTTGTGGCAAATTTATTTTTATAATTTGAAGAATTTACAAATTTTCAACTTTTGTGTTCTTTTATCCATATCTTACCTACGAAAAGTGTTTTCGAATGGAACATATCAATTTTAAAAGTACACTCTGTTCTAACCAAACATGACAAATGTCACAAAATTTTCATTGTAATGTTAAAAAAAACATTTTCCAGGTCTTGTGGCCTTTCAAGTTAACATTATTTTCAAAATAATATCAATTTTACAATTTTCTCTAAGACCAATATGACTTTGTAATGATTTTGTCACTATCATGTTTTGTAGGAATATATTGTCATTTGTCATCCAAAATTTTTTAGGATTGTACATACAAAAGTTATTTTAATTTAAACTGATTTAATTTAAACTGTTTTCGTAAATATATTTGCAATTTTTTTTAGCTCACTAACCATATATGACCCAAAGGATTGGGTTAGTTTAATGAATTAAATAAATAAAAAATGATGTTTTGTTTGCAAATATACATATGGGCATTTCCACTGGAAGGTCCACCATGACCGAATATTTTAAAATTCTCCAACAATTTTTTATTAAAGACAAATATTCAAAATTAATAAAATTAAAAAGCTGAAAGTTTTCCTTAGTTGCGATTGCGAGATATCAGGCTACAAAGTTCAAGTTTTGGCCAGTTTTGTTTATTTGTAAGGGTATCTTCTTTTTACAATTTACATTTCTTAAAATATTTGTGCAATTGCACTCTTATCGCAAATCCTTAGCTGCAACAACAACCAACCATACAGTAAATGCAAAAGAGCAACGCAAAATCAATTAACGGTAAAATTTTGATTTGACTTTATTGATATTCTAAGATAACGTAACGCCAGACAAAAACCATTTATTTTAATTATCTCAACGCTCATGATCGTAAGTGCTTGAAATTTTGCATTTTAATAAAGGTTAATAAAGTAAACTAATTATAATAAAAAACTCAGTTATTAAACAAACAGTTAATTTAAATGCCACTTTTTTGTTAAATGTTCCAAGCAAAATTAGTTTGACACAAAAAAAAATCTAGTTCTGCAAATTGATTTCGCAGAGAATTACAGGCTAATCTGTCAAAATGAGGTACAGAGCTCACATTTCAGCTAATAATATCTAAATTTGATGTTTTATTTGCATTAAATAATTTCTTAAAAACAATTTTAACTAAAAATTTTCTAATGGAATTTAAGTAACGTAATGTCATGTAACGTCACATCAGATACTTATAATAATAAACAAAAAACGAGAGAAGATTTTTAAATTTTATAAATTGGAAAATAACCTTATATTATTTGAAATCCTTCGAAAAAAAGTTTTGTACAAAAAGTCTTGCCCAATTCGCAGAGTTTTGAAATTTTGTAATTCAAGTGAAAACTCATTTCTGTTTTTTGTAACGTAACACCACCGCATATATTTTTTATATCTTTAAATCCTTAATAAAGTGCTACTTAATTATTACACATCTATAAAAAAAACCTTTTAAAAAATTTGATTTTTTTCATTATTTTTTAATGTTTTTCGTACAAATCACGCCATGTCACGCCACATTGGAAATGCCCATACCTGATTTTTAAAATCACATAAGATAAAAAAAATTTATAGTCACTGTTGTTACAAAACATGACAATTGTCGCACAATTTTCACCTTTAATAATAATAATATTATATTACTAAAGTTAAGATTTAAACAAATATTTTGTCATTACCATTTTTTTCATTTTCCATATCTAATCCAAAGAAAAGGGCTTCCGATAGCAACATATTAATTTCAAAAGTAAAAAATAACAGCCTCTGTTCTAACAAAACAAGACAGATGTCACACAATTTTGAATTCAATTTTGAAAAAAATATTTTGGTTGTTCTCCTGTCTTTTCAAGGCAACTTTATTTTTGAAAAATGTTAATATTATATTAATATTGCACTTGACATATAGGCCTTCTTCTGATTTTGTCACTAATATTTTTATATGTATAATAAATTTTATGTAAAAAAATGCGCTTCTTTCATAAGTATTAAGGATTATATGTGAATAATGGAAAACTAATTTCCCATTTCAAAAACAGCTTTTCATTCAAGCAATCATTCTTTTTGTATATATGTACATTTTTGACCAGGTCTATGAAAAGTAAGCCCTCTATTCATAGACCAGGGTCACATGCAAATAATAATCTCTTTTCTAATCAAACATGAGAGTTGTCACACAGTTTTTATGACATCCCGATTTATATTTAATAACAAGTAAGAAAATTACACCATGCGTTTAGAGAACCTATCTCTTAGGTCCAACTAATTGGATATAGAAAATAAGCATAAACCAAATTTGAGTGGCATTATTAATTTTTTCGCCTTTGAATATGAAAAAGTTCATATCGCATGCTATATTTATATGGGGACTAGGTCGAAACATAGACCGATCCTGACCATATTTGGTAAGGTCACTTAGTTTCTGGAAAAATGTATAAAAACCAAATTTAAGAAAAATGTGCTACTATAATTTGGTTTTTTTTTGTGATAGATTTAAGTGAAGATCGGGAAGCAGCTTTATATGGGGGCTATGACTAAGAATTGTCCTATAGGGTTTATTTTTGGACTAATGATTATTGGATGTAATAAACACACACAAACCCAATTTGACCGAGATTTATGTGACAATTATGGCTATTTAAGTCTATCTCATACGGGTCATTTGTATGGGGACCAGGTCTGAACATGCACCGATTTTCACCAATTTCAATAGCGTTTATGTTATGATCGACTACAAGATTTACATGGACACACAGACAGAAGAACAGAAGGATGGACATAGCTAAATCTACTAAGAAAGTGATTCATAACAAAAGATGGGTCTAAGTCAAATATTTTTGGTAGTTACAAACATCAGCACAAAGTCATTATACCCTGACCACATACAGTATGCGAAATTTACTTAAACGCATGAGTTATTTTCTTATTGTCTCACATATTTTTATACCCTCCACTCCAGTGTGCAGAGGGTATATATAAGTTTGTCATTCCGTTTGTAATAATTAGAAAAAAAATTTTGGACCCCATAAAATATATATATTTGTGATCCTTATAACAACCGGAGTTGATATAGCGATGTCCGTCTGTCCGTCTGTGGAAATCACGATGACGGCATCAATCGGGCAGCTAGGGTGCTCGCTCACATAAAAAATGATTCACTGACATCCTGAGAAGTTTGCTATTTAAAATCGTCCAAATCGGTCGATTAGGGCCCGAGATTTGAATGAAGATCTAAAAAAAGTCTTGAAAAAATGTAATTTTCTTTGTTGTTCTTGTCACGATCACGCCCTCAATAGGATAGCTAAGGTGATCATTTTTAGTGAGAATGATTCACCAAATTCAAGGGAAGATTTCTATTTCAAAAATCATTAAAGTCGGTGGAACAGGTCCAGGGAAATCTCTGAAAAAGTAAGAAATGAAAAATATGATGTTTCTATAGTGTTCTTGTTGTTATTCTAAATGTTGTATTGTTGTCATAGCTGGACTTGTTGTTTTTGTGGTCTTTGTGGTAATAATATAATAAAAACTAACCCTTTGTACATTTTTTTATCAACTCTGGTAGAAAAATTTAAAAGTTTCCATTGTTTTGGCATCACTAAAAAATTTCTGTCATTGCCAAGAGCCTGCCTGCAAAGTTTCAGATCGATTGGGTCACGGGAAAGGGGTTAAAATCGATCCAAAATTTTTTCGAAAAGCAGACACTACGAGTTAATATAAAGGGAGTAAAAATTCACCACATCTAAAGCAAATAATGCTAAAATACCTAGTTGTTATTAAAAAAAATGTAAATTTAGCAAAAAAAATTTTAATGTATTAATTTATTTAAAGAGAAAAACACAAAAATAACGTTTGATGTTGTATTTTTTGTGTGTAATATTACATGTACATACATACACATATTAAATAATACAAATATATATATAGAATATATGTATATCCATAATAACTGCATGTTAGAAATAAATCGGTATATTATTTTATTTACAAAAAATTCTGCAATATTTTGTTGTGGGGAAAATACATTTCTTTTGCATTAACAGAGTGTCACTTCATTTTGCTCAGCGTGACTATGCCACAGTAGATGGCGCCACAACTTTGCAATAGTTATTTCTATTTTAACATGAATGTAAATATTTTCAAATAGATATCATACAGCACAATGTTAAGAGTATACACGGGCTGGTCTTTTATTTCATACGTTTTTTCATTATTCTTTTACAAATATGAACATAAGTTTGGCATATTAACTTTTTGTTGTTTTTACAAAATAGAGTTACCGATATAATCAATGAGTTTTTTGCTTTCAAAACAGTTCTACATAGTTATATAGAATTATTATTCTGCTTTACCTACAAAATATCTGATTGCGATTACTTCTAAATTTTAAAAATTGTTTATAATTACTAAAGCATTATTATTCACATAAATACAAAATTGCACTTTTTAAATTTTCCATTCAAATTTTAGAAAATATCAATTCTAAAAACTGGAACTAAAATTTCCAATTGTAAATTAGAAAATATTAATTGAATTTCAGAAAACCATATCAAAACGTCGGAAATAATAATTTTAAATTTAGAAGACATCAATTGCATCAAATTAAAAAAAAAACACCAAATATGTTTACAATTAAAAATGTTTACATTAAAAAAAAAATATTGGCATTCAGGAGAAATAACTTCTTTTAACGATAATCGAATCGTTAAAAAAAGAAAAGCAAAAATATCAGTAAAATTTTTAAACGATATTCGCTATTGTTAAAATCAGCTAAACGACAACCATTTTTGTGTTTATCGATAAAAACTTAAATTTTTAGGTTAAAAACCATAAATAGTGAAAATATTTTGCTTCTATTAAAAAACTTTTTTATATAAATAAAAAAATTAAATAGCATATTCAACAGAAATATTAGTAAAAAATAGAGATATTAAACATAAACATAAAATCAAACACGAAGTAATTTGTTTTTTTTCTATTCTTCTTTGTGTTTTTCGCTTATTTTGACAGAGATGCCACTCCTTTACAATTTAAATAATTAGAAAAATAGATTTGTCGACTGTCGTTAAGATGTATGTACTTAGTGAATCACTTAATCCTTAGTGCAGACAACAATAGCTGTCGATATATTCTGCGGTTGTCGGATCGTTGAAATTTACAGAATCGGACTACAGAAAAAATTAATTTAAATTCAATGAATTTTAGAAAACCTCAAATGATATTTAAGAATTGCGAACATAAAAATTGTAACATAAATAAACGCAATTTGATGAGAATGTTATTTATATATAAATTTTCACAATTTTTTTTCGATGAATATTTGAAGTTTTTCAGAAAATAAAGATAACAAATTATTTTATATAAAATGTTTGGGAAATTTGGTTTTTGCGTTTGGCATCCCTAATTTGATTATTTATTATTATAAATTTATTCTCTATGTTTTCCAAATATGGCAATATTTTAATAAAAAAGTTGAGAGAGCTTTTTTTTGGTTATTATTTTGTTACTCCATCCGACCTATATGGCCGCAATGACTAAATATTTCGCCAGTTAAAAGAAACTATACAGCCATCTCCAATTAGCACGATTTAATGCATATAGCCACCCTACACAACCATTACCTTTGCAATTGAGGTTAGGGCGAGCTATTTAATTAAGGTGCTATTACATGATGTGTTTTTTACATATGTACTGTCAAAATTTCCCACAACAAAAGTTGTACACATCGTGTGATACATATGAAACATTGTTTATGTACAATACATGAGGAAAGTCACATGTACATTTTTCAATTAGAGCAGGTTCTATTTTTGTATGACAAACATATGGAAATACAACACTGCTTGTGGCGAAAGAAAAACAGAGTAAATTATAAAGATTAATATTGAAAGAAAAATAAATTGTTTAATATTAATTAACAATTAAAAAATATATAACTTTTTTTTAACAATAAATTTTTGTAAATTCACAAATTAAATCAGCTGTTGTTTACATTTAGAGGTTATGTCATACGGAAATACATATGCACGTGTGATAGCAAAAATTATGAATCGTATGTAAAAGACAATTTTGACAGACATGAGGAATTTCATATGGATAAAAAAAAGTGACAGTACATATGTAAAAAACACATCGTGTAATAGCACCTTTAGCAAAAACTAAATTAATCGAGAAGTTATGTCATATAACCGGAAACGCATGCATATAGGAAACGCATGCATATTTTTCCAATATTTTGTTTACATTTATTATCAATACTCAAACCGAGGTGGAAGGTATCAAAGATTCGGCACAGCCGAATTTAACATTCTTACTTGTTAAATGTTTGTTTTTTGTTTTTTAATATTACTTAAGGTATGCATTAATAAATTATAATAAATACATTTTTGTATTGTCTCTAAAGAAAAATTAACGGCAATTTCTCTTACTTAACACAAAATTGAGATCGAAATTTTTTAAACGCACTCTGGGGTCTAATCGTCACATTCGTTATCGATAATTTTTGATCGAAATTATTTTCCAAAATAAAACACTATGAATAATTTTACTTTGTCACAGTTATGAGTTATGGCCCCTAGTTAAGAATAGAAGTGAAACGAGGTCTGACGTTTTTCCGTCTTCTTTAAATAATAAACCAAAGTATGGAATTTCGATTTATTTTACTCGATATCGAATGCGGCGATTAGCCTCCTGATGTTCTTTTAAATTTCCATTATAAAACTTATTGTAAATATACAAATAAGATTATTTTAGTAAAGTTCTATCGTGACAGACATAAAAAGTAACACATAAAAAATAATTCTTAAAAATTTAAAAATGAGCAAAGGAAAATACATTTCTATTGATGAAAAACACCAAATAAAAATTTTAAAGAAAAACTGGTTTTCTAATAGAGAAATTGCTAGACAAATCGGTAGATCTGAATTCTTTGTTCGAAGATTTGTCAACATTATGCTTGTAAAAAAAAATAAGAGAAATACAAAGTTATCGCACCGACAAATAAATCTTATTAAAGAGGCCACAAAAAATAAACTTTATGCTCCCCAAATTGTAGCAAAATTATGTCTTCCTGTTGGAAAACAACGAGTCCAACAAATTCTGTCAGTGGACTCTAACACTGGATTTAAATCTTCGGTAAAACAACCACCGTTATCGAGCACTCACAAGGCAAAATGTAATTTTTCTGATGAAAAAACATTTAATTTAGACGGACCTGATGGTCACAGATTTTATTGGCATAATTTACAAAAGCCCAATGGTCCTTAAATAAGCAGAAACTTTGGTGGCGGCAGTGTTATGGCTACTTTGTAAAACTAATACTATGCTTTATTTCAACAAAGACGCGATGCGAAACATATGTTGAAATGCTAGAGGATGTCTTAATTTATTTGGAGGAAATTCGGAGCAAAATTTTACCTAACAGCAGGACAACGCGAGCATTCACGTATCTAAGGTTAAAATGGACTTCTTTTCTCAAGCTTCTTTTATTGCATAAGAAATTAAAATAAAAATATATATGCGTTTAAGTAAATTTTGCTTACTGTAGTGGTATAGGGTTTAAAAACTGTCACCATTTTATCAGTAAATAAGTTATTTGGTCATTTGCTATTTTTTCATATTTTCCATGTCACGATTTTCTCATTGGTAAATTTAATATTTAAAATATTTTAAATGTATTTTATTCTAAAGGATTATCTTTTATGAATAATGAATAAACTACATAATTTTACAACCTAATTGTTCTCTCTTTTGCCATTGTTATATTTTGAGAGAGAGGAGAAATAATTCTATATTTATGAATGTTTTATGATTCCAATGAATATTTTTCAAAGGAGTAAGATATGTAGTAAAATCTTTACCGATCCATCAATTGAATCGTTTATTTCAAAAACCAGTCAAGCAACAACAAATTACAAATTGAGTTATTGGACGAATACTGTTTTTTAAAGTGATGGTGAAGCAAAGTCAAAAAATCTTTGTTTAGTTACTGGTTACTGCTCTAAACGGCGGCATTTATAATACTGAAGGCCAGTATAACAGGTCGCTTCAATATACACAATGTGGCCCCTCACGATGTTAAATCTTAAAAAATGGTGGCCCCGGTTGTACAAAAAAAATTACAAATTCTGATGAAACCTCTGGTAGAGCCTATCTATCCAAAGGACATGAGGGAGACTTTCAAGATGTCAACTTACAAATAGTTTTCTTATACCAAGAACTTGCCAGGAAAAGTAGTTGTGAAGCAATTTATAGATGGACTTGGATCATCAATATTCACTATGCTAGAAACCCACTCATCTCCGGCTTTACATACAGAGATCGCAAATCCTTCAGGAAAGGTGTGTAAAAAACAAAAGATTTTTTGATTTAATTTACACTGTGTAATACTAGGCCCTAATCAAATTTTTTCGTGAACGTTATAGATTTACAAGCTCTAAAACCCTACTTGGTTGGATACGAAGAGTTTTATGACAATGGCCCACCATGGCAGCAGAATGCAATGTAGAGCGAATGTATGAGGACAA